>VWPU01001491.1:0-80149 GCA_013398955.1 Callaeas wilsoni | reverse complement strand
GAAAAGAAAAGAAAAGAAACCCCTCACACTCTTACTTGCCATCATCTAACTAATAATCAGCTGTCTGAGATCCAATCAGTCCCAAACAAGGGCAGCCCCAGCAAAATTCCCTTCCCATCTTTTATTTCCAAGCATGATATGATATGATGTGGAATATGGTCAGTTGGTGTCAGCTGTCCCAGCTGTGCCCCCTCCCAGCTCCTTGTGCACCCCCAGACTCCTCGCTGGTGGAGTGGGGTGAGGAGCAGAAAAGGCCTTTTCTTTGCATAAGCGCTCCTCAGCAGTGACTAAAATATCTCTGTAATTTCAATGCTGTTTTCACCACAAATCCAAAATATTTCCCCATACAAGCTACTATGAAGGAAACTACCCCTAGCACAGCTAAACCAGTACAAAGAGACTATTTCCTAGGTGTTTGCCTTATAGGAAAGAAACAAACATTTGCCTCCAAAAATAGTAAATAATTGAACAGGAGAGAAAGAGCTAAAAACAAAATATAAATGCGAGGAATTTATATTCTGTCTTCCCCTTTAATTATTGCTATCATATGCATTTGCACAAAAACTCAAGCTCCGTCCCTCTCTTCGCTGATAATACAGACCATGAAAAGACTGTCTTTATATGTCTCCAACTAAATTTCCAGCACAAGAATGTAAGGACATAGCAATAACTAAGAGCAAAGTAGTTGACATGGCAACAGCAAATAGCCAGAAGATCTTGTGCAGTCTCTCAAGATGGAAAAGTCTGAATTTCCTCAGTAGGGGAAGAAGGAAAAAATATCTCTAACTTTAGATATATTGTTACATTCTAATACAAAAAATTGAATTGCCTCACGGCCTGTTTTAGAATTGGCAGTGAAATTATAATGAAGAGTAGCATTAGCATTGTAAATGAGAAATTATTGACTTGGAGGGCTATGTTCATTACCATGATTTGCTGTTGACATTGGTATTTGAGATATTAGATTTGCCTTAATCTCTAAGGATATATTGAAAGACTAGGACAGGTGAAGGTATAAGTCTTCTGTGCAACTTCAAAACAGCACTTACTGGACCATTCTGTATTGTGCGCTTTTCTTTCAGTAATGCATTAAGGATTAAAAAATACCTTGCAAATATGAAAAAATGCTGTTTAATTCCTTTCCTGTCTACACGTAAAATTCGAAAGTCTACTCCAGAATAATGTATACCAATTTTACTGTATTAAAACAAACTTCCTTTGACATAAATTAAAGAGTAATCTTAGAACACACTTAGAATGAACTCAATTATTATCTTTTCTCATGATGGAAAATGTTTTAACTCATAAAATATCTCCCTTTTTATTTAATTCATCTCCAAATTAAAATACAACAAAAATAATATTTTAATATTCCAAGGAAAATCATTACCTACTCCAGGTTCTGATGCTCACATTGTGTAGTAGTTTGCTTTCAGCTTGATCCAAGTCCCTCTGAAAGTAGTGGGATACAGTGGAGTGTTTGCTAAATAGTTCTATTGATTCTTGAAAGGTTGAAGTTCATCATTAGTGAAAACAGTATCTTAGACTTCTGAATTTAAATAACATTGTGGTGGTTAAAAAGCCTGCAAGTGACATATAAATGTATTTATCTTACTGGTTTTGTTGTGCAGTTGTATTTTAGTTATATTTTTAAATTTTTGGATGAAACTAAGTCCTTGCCTGTTGTTGTTCTACCTTTTTCTACTCAGGGAAATAATTGTTAGTTGTTCTAGCCCAGTTTCCTCTTTCTTTTAGCCTGGTTCTTTGGGGTTTACTCATCCTATTTTTTATGAAGTAAGTTTGCCATTATTGCTAATTGCATTACAAAACTGGCTTTGAGAAAAACTAACACACACTCTAGAACAGACTGGAATATCAGAAGTTTGTCATACAAAAATATGGCAGATAAAAGTTAAGCATTTTTGCAGTATACTGAATAAATACTGAAAATTTCAAATATGAATGAAACATAATTTCAGGAAGACTAGCAACTCACGAATTTTCTACTGCTGTCACTACTACATGATTTGTTCATTTCTCTTACTACTGAAAAGGCTGATTTCTGGACAATAGATTTCTGGTCCTGAATAGAATATCTGCTCCTGAGTATAAAATGTATATTCATTTTGAGTGAGAAATATTGCAAATGAGGAGAGATTGTCCTCACTGAATAGAGGTCTGCTACATTTCAGCAGAGAGATTTGTCCATTTCCATGTATGGATGAACTCTGTTTTGCCAATCTTTGAATGTTCATAGGAGTGGGATCTTCTGAATGTCTAGGACACATACTTTCACAAAAATTATGTATGTTGGCAAAGGTAGCAATGAACCTTCTGAAAATCAAACTCAAGTTGTCCATGTAGTTGCATTTTTAACCTTACTGGACAAAGTTTTATCTGAAATCTAATAGTGATTTAGTATTTCTTACACTACAGTGTTTATATAAATAATTCTGGTTATGCATGTGTATATAATTATATAGATATATGAACTGCATATAACATTTGGCATTTATATTCACTGTTCTACTACTTGGTATACAAGACTAAGTTGACTTTGTAAAGGGAACAGCTACTGACTGTCAATTCTTCTTCCACATCAGTATAAACCATGTTTGGCTAGAACCAAAAATTCTTAGCTATAGCTTGCTCTCCTGTCTTGTCCTCTCCTTTCCTCCCCTCTCCTCGCTTCCTATTTCCTCCCCTTTTCTACTTGTTAATAAATTAATACTTCATTCTTCTCTGAGAAGCTAACTTTATTAAAACAGATATTTTGAAATTCAAGATAAAGTAAATCCATGCAGTTCATTTAGGTTTGATATCTAAATAGCAAAATTATTTTAAAATGCTTTTAGAAATGGCCTAAATAATTCTCAGTAATATCTAATGCTAGTATTGGAATTGATACAAAATAGGGCAAAAATTACTAAAAGTGAGACTTAAAAAGGAACGCCTCTCCATCATGGTGGTCCTTTTTGGTCCTCCAATGCCATGCTGTGATTTAGGAAATTTTTAGTTCATCACGAAGATATCAGTGATTCATCTCTTCTTCAGAAACTTCTTGAAAGCAACTACTCTCTTATGAATTTGGCAAGCTCCAGCTCTTACCTGAAAGAGGATATCTAACATCAGAGCTTGATGCTGCTACTTTTTACTTCTTACTAAGGGTTAAAGGGTCAGCTCCATTCAGCTTCAGTTATAGCAGTCACTGGCACCTGAAGTCTAGTAAATACTACTGGCATTAAAAAGACATCATGGTAGCTTACTATTTTTAAAATAAAACAGAGGAAATAATATTTTATTTTTATCTTCATAACTGTTCATTATCTAGGATTTGCAGAAAGTTCACACAAAAATGATGATCTTAATATCTATTACATGGTCTTTGGAGGACAAGTTGATTCTTACCAGGGTTATAATTGTACATCCAGGGAAAATTACACTTTTGTGCAACATCTTCATTTCTATGTAACATGCTTCAATTCAAAGTCCTCCCTGTAAGGAGATACACATGGATCCCTCATAACTCTGTAAGTACACAGTATCTGTAAAGGTCATCCTGAACATTGTGAAATTCTGTGTGCTTCTATGGCAACAGGAAACAAGTTGAAGCAGCCTTTATATAGTCCCGATTGCAACTGCCTGAAAATGGGAGTGCAAAGTAATTCTATGGAAGAAGAAAATCTTACAAGATCTTGATGGGCCACCACCATGATAAGATACCACCTTCCAATTTGATAAAATTATTTTAAGCCACATTTTCTGTCTGGTCCCTTAGAAACCATGACTCTGACATCACCTCTGAGATCTTTTCCTTTCCTGTCTCTTCAAGACAGCTTCACTCCTTTCCTCTCAGGAAAAGAGTCAGAGTGAAGCTGTTTATGACTCTAATGAATAGGTTCCATAGAGCATCATTAACAAAGTTAAAGAAGGAGCATATGACAGCTGCAAACAAGTCTGTGTTTTTCAGTCGAACTGGCCAGTAAGTGGTGCAGAGATCGAACAGCTCAAAAATTATCCTTCTGTAGAATGTTTTTTACTTCTTTTTATTTTATTCAGAACATTTAATATTGTTAGGAATAGTGTACTTGCAAAAGTATTTTCTTAGGACACATGAAGAACGGAATCACTCATTGAAATCTACTACAATGCTCTGTGTACAGATTGAAGTGACCAGTGCAGTGCTTCGGCTTGCCATAGAATTACAGACTCACTTATGATGAAAATGAGCTCTAAGATCAACCATCAACCCACCACTAAACCATGTCCCTGAATGCAAATCTAGACATCTTTTAAACATCTCCACAGATAGTGACTCCATCACTTCCCTAAGTAGCCTATTCTAATATTTGACAACTCTTTCGGTGAAGAAATTCTTCCAAATATCCAAATTAAACCTCCTCTGGTGCAACTTGAGGCCATTCCCTCTTTCCTTATCTCTTGTTGTCTGGGAGAAGAGATCAACCTTCCCCTGGCTACAGCCTCCTTTCAGGTAATTGTAGAGTGCAATAACATCTTCCCTTCAGACTAAACAACCCCAGCTCCCTCAGCTGCTCCTCATGGGACTTGTGTTCCAGACCCTTCACCAGCTCCCTTGCCCTTCTCTGGACATGCTCTAGCACCTCAATGTCCTTCCTGAATTAAGGGGTTCAGAACTGGATACAGTATTTGAGGTATGTCCTCACCAGTGCCGAGTAGAAGGGGACGATCACTTCTCTGGTCCTGCTGACCACACTTTTGCTGATACAGGCCAGGATGCCATTGGTCTTCTTGGCCACCTGGGCACAGCTGGATCATGTTCAGCTGCTGTTGACCAGGTCCTTTTCTACCAGGCAGCTTTCCAGCCACTCTACACCCAGCCTGTAGTGCTACCTGAGGTTGTTGTGATCCACGTGCAGGACTCAGCACTTGGCGTTATGGATTTAGCTCCAGTCATCACCACTCTCTAGGCCTAGCCATCCAGCCAGTTTTTTACCTGACAAGCTGTACCTATCCAAGCCATGAGCAGGCAGTTTCTCCAAGAGAACGCTGTGGGAAATGGTGTCAAAGGCTTTAATAAAGTTTAGGGAGACAACATTCACAGTCTTTCCCTCATCCACTAAGCAGGCTACCTTGCCATAGAAGAAGATCACATTGGTCAAGCAAGACCTACCTTTTCTAAACCCACGCTGGCTGGGCTTGATCCCCTGGTTGTCCTGTACATGCCATGTGATGGCACTCAAGATGATCTGCTCCATGATGTTTCCCTGCACCAAGGTCAGGCTGACAGGCCGGTAGTTCCCCAGATCCTCCTTCTGGTCTTTCTTGCAGATAGGCATCATGTTTGCTAACGTCCAGTCATCTGAGACACCCTCAGTTAGACAGGACTGTTGGTAAATGATGGAAAGTGTCTTGGTGAGCCCTTCTGACAGCTGTCTCAGCACCCTTGAGTGGATCCCATCTGGCCCTACAGACCTGTGTGTGCCTAAGTGGTGTAGGCAGTCACTGACCATTTCCCTTTGGATTGTGGGGGCTTCATTCTGCTCCCTGTCCCTGTCTTCTAGCTCAGGGCCTGGGTACCCTGGGGAAAACTGGTGTTACTGTTAAAGACTGAGACAAAGAAGGGCTTTGGCCCTTCTTTCTCCCTGCATAACCTCACTACACACTTTTAGTCCTCCTGATTTGCCAGTCCCTTCTTCTAATGGCCATAAACTCTCCATCTTTTTTCCTGATCTTTGGTCACAGCCCTTTGTACAGCCTGGCTGATCTTCTTCCACACTGACAGGTCTTTCAGCACATGTGGATGCTCAGCTCCTGCACCTTCAAGATTTCTTTCCTGAGGCATGTCCAGGCTTCCTGGACTCCTCTGCCCTTCAGGACTGCCTTCCAAGGGACTCTGACAACCAGTCCCCTAAACAGGCCAAAGTCTGCCCTCCAGAAGTCCAGAGTAGCAGTTCTACTGACCCCTCTCCTTACTCCTCTGAGAATCAAAAGCTCTATCATTTAGCGATCACTGTGCCCAAGATTGTCTCTGACCCCCACATCATCCACAAGTCCTTCTCTGTTCACAAAAATGGGTGCAGTGGACCACCTCCCCTAGCTGGCTCTTTCAGCAGCTGCATCAGGAAGTTATGTCTCACACACTCCAGGAGCCTTCTGGGCAGTTTCATCTCTGTTGTGTTGTATTTACAGCAAACATCCTGTAAGTTAAGTCTCCCACAAGACTTCTCCCAGATGCTTATAGAACATTTGGTCTACCTCTTTATTTTGGTTGGGTGATCTGTAACAGACTCACACTTTATTGGACTTCCCCCTGATTCTTACCCATGAATACTCAAGCCTGTCATCACCATCATTAAGCTCTAGACAATTAAATCACTTCCTAACACACAGGCATACCCCACCAACTCTCCATCCTTGCCATGATCCATGCAGGAAGAAAACAGGTTGTATACAAACTTCTCTGTACTCCTCTTGTTTAATAATATAAACAAGCAATTGACTTTCACCTCTAACATGCTGCTTTGCATTTGACGGAAGTGAGTTCCTCTGAACACCGTAACTGAATCTCTCTGGTGTATTTGTGCCCATTTGTCTATGCAACAGCCTTTGGCAGACTAAAACATTTTAGTTCAGTGGTTTTCCTGCTGGGTTGCATGACATATTTCCAGATGATTTACCACACAGCTTCCTGTACTGTGATGAGGCATCATCTGTTACTTTTCAAGCAATTGTACTTCATGCTGGTTGCAACTTCCTGCTGGGTTTTTTGACCAACAAAATTGTGAACATTCTGAAAAAAAACACATATATGTTGTCTTATTGTTATTGCTTTATATCAGATTAAGTTAACTATGATTTTTGGGTTATCTACGTAGACTCATAATGGTAGATGAGCTACCAGAGGGAAAAACAGCAGCAACATACAAAATATTCTGGTAATATTAGAACAGAATGAAGTATACCAAGAAGAGATTTTTTTTGATCATAATGGATGCAGAGTTGTTCACAGTGACTGAATAAACAAAAACCAAGATTTGAAATCTACAATTCAGAATGAGGTAATGCCTCCAAGGAGCAATTGCAAATACAGCATTGAAATGACTCATTGACTCCTGTGTATTGACCTAATATTGACTTTACTAAAGACTAAGCTTCCATAAATTGGCTGGGGAAAGAAATAGAAGCATGAAGGTTTCTAACTGGAATATTTCTGTGTATGCACCAATTCAGCAAAACACTGAATGTTGTTTACCTTTATGCAAAGTTTCTCTGTATCAGTGTCTCAGCCCCTGATGAACTAAAAGTGATTGTTTCTGAGCAGATGAGTTCATTTTGGTCTGTTGGTGTATATTCAGAAGGGAAATCATTTGAAAGAGAATCCTTATTTTGAGAGATTATCTACACTAACATCCTCATTTGAATGACATGCTGGGAATTTTCAACAGTTCCTTAAATTATTTGAATGAGAATCACATAGCATACATTTGAATCTTTAAATAATTTACAACATCATGAATACTTAAACTGATGAAAATTTAGGTTGGTTTTTATTATTTTATTTATTTGAGGACAAGGAACACAAATTCCCCTATAAGAGTCTTGTTGCATGATGAGTATACACACAGAGAATGAGAGACACAGCAATCTTGTTTTCAACAAAACAGTTCTTTAAATAAATGTGTTGGAAAACCACTTAGAAATCATTCTTTAAATGTGGTAGGCAAACTGTTAACTCAGTATGAAATTATTTTACATTTTTTGTGGGTATGACACTGCTGCAAGCTAGATATTCCAAATCTGTAGTAACTGCAGTGGTGTCCTGGTTCTGGCCCACATCAGCAGGAGGGAGCGTGGGAAGACACCCTGTTGTTTGATACTGCATTATGTCACTGCCAGAGGCAGGGAAAAGGGACTCTATCTCTCTTTTCTGGGAAGGAGGGGTGTCCCTTTGTGGTGGAATAAAAGCATGATGGGGTGAGAAGCCTGTTGACCATTGTTCATTGTGTTGGGCTCTGTGGTGAGCATTTTTGCATGGAAAACATTCTCTTTTTTTGTATATTCTTGTTATTGATATTGTTGTTGTTACTGTTAATTTTCTTATCTCATTAATGTTTCCAGTAAATTATTGTTATCTCAATATGTGATCTTTGTCTTTTGTGCCAGCAATTCTCTCTGGTCACCCTCCTGATGGGAGAAAGGAAGCAGAAGAGGCGGAAGAGGGAGTGAGCGAGCAGCAGTGTGGTTTGGAAAGTCTAAGTGGGAGAACTAAATTGGGGAGTAGCATTCCTAAATCATGACATGCAGTAACTGTTACTTTGAGTGAATTTTAACATTTAATTTATGCTAACCTTAATTTATTCTATGCTTTTCCACACTAGCAAACTACTAATTTTGCTCAAGATGGCACTTTTCATATTTTGAAAACCAAAAGTATAAGAAATACTGAATGGACTAAGAAACAATAGTCACTGCTTCATAGTGAGAGGAAACTGCAGTGATCAGTAAGTTTGCACTCTATTATTCAGTTTGTTTTAGGTAGGAATTGTTAACTAATGAGGTATTTGGATGAAGGCAAATGGAGAATAAAGAGTGCTTTATTCCAAAGGTCAATGTGAAAGCAACCCTAAAACACAGAAGTATTTTACGAAAGAAAAGAAAGTGAAAAGCTCAATCAGCACAAGGGATTTGAAATAGATCAGAGAAGGAAAAATAAAAGTGTTTGAATGGAAATTAGCTCCATTCATAGCAGAGAAAGCAGGTTTATTTTTAGGCAAGACATATAAAAAGGCATCAGAAGAAAATAATGTGGATCAGGGTGCAAAGAGGTGATGGTATCAGAGCTATTTACAATAGAAATGGTAGTAGGCCATGAACGCATTAGCAAATGAGCATCACACAGGAAAAAGTTGAAACTATAGAGCAGGTTGCACATTATTATGATTATCTGCAGACTTTTCCACTTCATAAAGCTGCTGTTATAAAGCACTGTTCAATAATATCTCTATCATAAGCTTCTTAACTGGGTTTACCAAGACAGATTTTTTTCTCTAAATTTGTGACATTTACTGTTTACTTCTCTGTTCTTCTACTAGGATTTTGGTAATGATTTGTACTTTACACCTTTTTTTTCCACTCATATATGATGAACATTACCACAAATAACAATGGCTGTTGGTATTTTTAGCATGCATCCTCTTCGCAAGACATTTCTCTCAAGGCTGATTAATTTCCATTTCTGATTACTTCTGGAAAAGTGTTTGACTACCCAAAGTTGCATATGAACACTATTAAATAATCCAGCATAATGTTAGCACCTTTGCTGGGATCTGCTTTTCAAAGACCTCCATATTTATTTATAAGGTGACAAAAAAGAAATGTATTTATTCAGGTTCCCTTTTTTGTTTTTTAATGCCTAATGAATTAATGAAGTGGTGATCTTGACTTTAAAATAAGAGTAGCATCAAAATACCTGAAATTTTACCAGCTGCTTTCACTAATTTAAATTCAACTATTATCTGTCTAGAAGAATGTGCTTTACTACCCCAGTAGAGACAAAACAGATGCAACAGCACAATGCATCCCTGTTCAATGTCATTGTTGTCCAGTGATTTTTTCTCTTGACTGAGGATATGATGCACAGGAGCTGTTGAACTGTACATTACCAGTAAATATTAACAAGAGCACAGTTGATTTATTCTAGACCCATAAAGCTGAATTCCTAGTAAAAATATCTCATCTATATTTCATCAGTATCATAAGCAAAAACTAACCATATCTAAAGGAATAGAATGACGTTTTATTCAATGTCTTCAGGTCATTAATTCACCCAATTCTTTTCAGTTTAAAAAATCTTGAAATATTTTTTTGCAGGTTCTTAGCTACTTAGCAATATGATATTCAGTAGGAGGAAACTGAAAATATCTCTGTGTGTGTCAGTACCCATCATTAAGAATTAAGGAATTTTTAACCATTTATGATATTTTGTGCTATGTTAAAATTATTGGAATGACTGAATATTGTTTATATCTGACTTTATGTAAAAAAGGGAACCCTATAGCAGACAATAACCAAAATGACAGCCTCTCTATCCTGTATTTGTAACCAAGCTGAATTTGCAAAGAAATACTGTGTCCGCTTATAATGAGAAAAACCCAAACTGATGAAATGGTGATCTGTGTCTGGCAAAATTGTGCTTAACCATTAGTTCATGTAAACTGGTAAGTACAGGAGAAGTTATGTTGAGGAGTCATGGAATACTTGGTATTTGGAATGCAGTATCAATTTGATCTTCAGACATGTACATACAGATGTATTGAACTATAAAAAGATATTCCTTCAAGAAATCTTTTGACATATCATTAGGCTAACGTACTTCAATGGACTTCCTGACTTTTGAACTTTTGACATCAGGTATTACTCACTGCAAGAAACAAAATCAGTCACAGGGATGATACAGGAGTGTTTTATCTTTAAAGGGGTTAGGTCCTTCTGACACTACTGCAAACATCCTTTCTTGCTTCCAAAACACTGCTTTGGTTCTTAATTGACCTTTCCACAGGTATTGCTTCTGTATTCTTGTAAGCTTTTTGTGGCTTCAATGTACCAACTTGCAATATTAAATTAGGATGTCAACTTGTTCATTTCTTTTCTTTTCTGATGTATGTCAGTGAGCTGTTCTCAGAATAGCAATTCCATTGTGGAACACCCTACTAAAATCCTAGAGATGATTTTAAGGCAGAAAGTAATCATTTTTATTGTGTAACCAGTGTCCTTCTCAACAAAACCATGACCACAATTACAAAAGGACCTTGCTTTTCAATTGTGATTTTTTTTCTTTATAACCTACATACTGCCTTTGGGGTTGAAATGAAGCATGCTGTAAATGATGTATGAAATAAAACATGAAATTCTTCTAGAAAATTAGTTTTGGAGAGAAAAAACCCTGATTACTAGCATTCTTTAAAAAATAAAAGAAAGAAACTTATTTCTAGGATTTATAACACTGTGAATAAAATGATGGTACTGGGAATATAAATAGGAATTGATTAAGTAAATGACAAAGAGACTTAAAGCATCTTCTGATAAAAAATATTGGAACAGACGACTTATTTTAATAGAGACATCTATAATAGGTATCAAAATATAAATTACTCTACCAAGCATTATCATTCTTTATTATTTAGTTACATTGTAGAAACAATCCTAGTGTGATGTAGATATTATTAAAAAATGTACCTTCTATTGTTATATGACAAGAGTATTGCTTTCTCCTTTCTAGAAATATCTTTGATATGCTGTTTGAAAGGAATTGTAAAATTATTATAAATTATTATCAAATTATAATAGTTACTATAATTAATTATTACTATGATATACATTGTTATGCATGCTGTATTACTACTATAAGTAAAATTATAAGAAACTTCAAAGTCATTTGTATTTTTAGTAAAACACTGAGGTTTTTTTCATTTACCTTTACAGGTAAATATTTTATTTGTTGATAGAAACCTATTTATTAGCTCTTAATGAATACCTGAAGGAGCAGAATTTCTCTTTCCTAAATATGATTATTAGTCTATAAAATGTGTTTGGATCAACTGAGCATGGCGAGCATAGGCTTTCATGAAAGCTAAAGTGACTGGTGGTTGAAATGTTGATTGCTAGGTGAAAATTTGCCAGCTAAATGTTTATTCTTTATACCATCTACCATATGATGTATGTATATGTCAAACTCACAGCTCATTACTTCGGCAGGAATAAGGTGATGTGTCAGATTCTTTTTCAGAGAAGTGGGTGCACAGACTGCATTTTGTTTTCATTCCCATACTTTAAATAAATGGTATCACATGTGTCATGCAATATACTTGAAACTCTTTCTATCAAGTTAAACAATCTTTACAAACTTAAGAGATAATGACGTGAGGGTGGCATTAATTCCTCTTTCCGAGTATCACAAAATGTATATCGACACATCTCAAGCTCAAAAATGTCTTAAAAAGACAGTCAAGTAAGTTTGTTTACCTCGTCGGTACATTAATTGAACAAATTAACATTATAAGGTTTATCACTTAGTTATACCATTAACTGAAAACTTGTTTATTCTATATTTAAAGTAGTATCTTAAACTTATTTCTGTTCTGAAATAGCAAAGTATTTAATTATATAAGCTTCTCGATACTTTTATAACTTTCTGTATGTGTAACTAAAATATTAGTACTGGAAGGTAAAAGTATATATATATACATGCATATCATGTATCTAATATGATAAAATATTATTTGAAGTATAATATGCATAGAGTTACTCTTGAAATGCCCAGTAACGTTATTTGATGTCCATTTGTATCATATGGCATCATCTAGCCCTTCAAAAATTTAAAAATTATAATAAATATTCTCACTTTAATTTAAGTGTTGATGTGATAAATTGTTGACCATTATAATTTGGAATACCACAAAACATCTGAAGCAATTCACCGTGTCTGTACTCAAATGTCTTGATTTCATTAAGATATGGCGAGTTAGCAAATTTCAGTTTAATGTTGTTTAGATACACGATGCTGACTCGTGGTTAAGCACAGTGACTTGAGACAAATTCATATACATGAGGATTTATTACAGGGAAGTTATGTTGAAGGAAAATTAAAAACAAGAATTGGGTGAGAAGGTAAGGGGACAGAGAGGAGGGAGATGCTGTTACTGCGGACTGGAGCATGACCAAATCAAGGGCAGGTTCTGCATGCTCCAGACACTGACTAGGAGATCTATCACAGCAGAACTGTTGGGAGTTTGCAGGTGCAAGATCATGGGAGTAGCAACACAATAGCAATTGCATGAGAAAGCAGGGGGAAAACTCCTCTTGGTGAAGAGGAAGATTGAGTGAAGGGTTATGGAGCTGCACCTGGAAAGCAGCTCAGGAATGGGCAGATAGAAGACCTTTAACAATACAAAAGGCTAAACCTAAGGCAATGTACAGCACATCTCAAGCCAGTGGGGACTGATTGCTAGTGAGAGTAAAGCTGTTCCTGAAATAATTCAGACTATCTTTGTCTGCATGTGATTCTTAGCAGTTTATGAGCATATGCTCACATGTACAGTCATTTTAGTCAGTGAGCTTGGCTTGGAAGCTGTGGAGAAGGATAGAGAGGGGCAGCAGGTCTCACCCTTTCCCTACAGACCCACCTCCTCAGCTGTGCCGGAGCTCTGGTCCTTCTCTTCTGGGAAAGTGATTCTCATGTCTCTTACATCTAAGAAGCCTTCACGCTTTTGTGGAGGAGAGGTGACTAATTCTGACATTACATTCACTGTCAATAGATACTGTATAGAATATCTGATTTCACAAAAAAATCACGTCCAGAAAAAATGACGCATACAAAAAAAACCACGTTAGGAGTAAGTGGTTCAGCTACATAATCATGTCTGAGTTGTAACACTGACAGTGTTTAGCAATGGATTTTAACACGATTTATTTGTTTTCTGTTTTAAAACAAAATTTTAGGGCAACTTTCTGTAAGGAGCTGTGGAAAACAAATTCATTCTAATGGTCTTCTGAGAAAAATGTGGAAAGACTGTTCAAGCATGACATTATTCTGTTATTTTGTGTGATGATACATCCATAAAAGAAAAATCATCAAAATGCTTATGAATCTATTTTCTCTAAAACACTCAAATAATAGTTTCCAAGAAAAATAAATATATCTTTACAGCTACAGAGATACCTGAAAACAGCAAATCCTCTTGTCTGATTTTTGACAAGTTGCAAAAGAGATGTTTATGTGCATTTTCTGTCTAAGTCACTGACATGAATGTTTTGCTATTTTAGTAAATGAAAAAGTGTGAAATAGATTTTGAATATTCAATTCATAGGAATCAAGACATATGTTAGAATGAAACTTTCTGCATGCCTAGAAAGAATATTTTGCTAGTTGGTATAGTCTTAACTCATCACTTGAAGTGGAAGTGGGAGGGGACAGCTGACACTGGAAATTTCTTCTCCCTATCAAAACCATGGCTTTCTGAAGTTGTTCTTCTGGCTGCCAGGAGGTGACCACTGGCCCAAAGTACTGCTCGTAATTCCTCCCCTCCTCAAGCAAACGTAACCAAAACAAGATGAAAAAGCTGTGCCCAGTCTAGTGCTGTGCCCTGAGAGGGCCTCCTCCATGGGACTCGTGAGACCAATGGGGAAGGGAGGAAAAGGATTAACCTCAGGTTCTTGAGATCTGAAGAAGACTTTGGATGGTCTGAGATTTTGTGGAGACTGTTTCTGACCCAGGACTGCAGAAGCCCTTTACTCTCATTGAATCAGATTCAAAGCTGTATGGGGCAGGTCAGGCTGGTAGGGATGCTTGTGTATATCTGCAGCAGACCACCTACTTGAGATGTGGGTTTATGCACTGGAGCCACCCTAACATTTTCAGTTTCAAATGTCATTGCTCAGTGCTGGTCCACCAGAAAACAGCTGCTCAGATGCCCCCTGGGCAATCAATCCACATATGAAGAAACCTGAGGCCTCTGCTGTGCTTATATCAGTGATGGATGAAAACCTATATGATAAGGACTGTTCCCAGGAATGATTAACTGTCCTTTTCTACCCTGTGAACGGGCAGTGTGTGAGAGAGTAGAGTCTGCTGCAAATCATGGTGACACTCATGTCCATGCTGTCTGTACGGCTAAGGTTTCAGCAGTCACCCTTTTGCCTGCATCTGAACTTCCCCACTCCAGAAACTCCTTGGTTGCTTTGCCTTAGACAGTGAAATAAGCTGAACAGATTGGGGAATTGTTGTATCAGAGAAGAACAGCAGAGAATTCCCTAAATACAAGGATTCAAATAGACCTTCGTCCTAACGCAATGAAGCATCTTTTCAAAAGCAAAGTTGTAAAACCAATACATTGTCTTCCTGTTCTATACTGCTTGTAAATAGATTATATTTATTCTTTAAAGAGTAAGAAGGAAAGCAATTCACTTATTAACAACTTTTAAACATTTAACATGTATTATTATAGTCATCCTGAAATGTGATGTGCAATTGATACTAACAGATAATTAGGACACATATATGGCACTTTTAATCCACTCTACAGGTCCCTTGAACTTAAAATTATACCTTGGATTAGATAATTATACTTCAGTATTAGTTTTTGGACAAGAGCAATTCTCTTTTTGGCAATGACAAGTAAACTGCTCTTCATTTTAAAGAAACTTGCTTTTTTCTATCACAGAGAGTTGGAAGTTGTATCTTAACAACTTCTGTTTGACAGAAACTGTCCCCACTTCATGCATACATCTTAACTCATATCCTAATGTTTTTCTTGCACCTCTCTATATAATTAGAAAGCAACGAAGAAAACTGATTTCTCATAACTCCCTGAATTAGTATCAGATAACAACTTTTAGCTGTTTTCAATGCTTGAGAATAGACTAGTTTTCACTTGAAATTTAGGGATTATTGTGCTGATGATGCTCTGTAGTTTCACTTCTATAAGATCAGAATATTAATTTGTACAGTAAATGTCAGAAACCTTCTGTCATAAGCATCTTCTGACTATCATAAATTTACAAGGTCAATTTCTTTCATTTAATGGATCTGACTTAATTTGAGTGTGAAATGTTTTGGCCTAGCTGTAACCCACGATTATAGCTGAGAACAAGAATAAAATTACGACACTGCTTGCTACTTTTTAATAGCATCTTTCACACTGTGAAGAGTCTAACAATCTTTAATTCCCTCATCCTTCTGACCTATTCTGAACAACCTCACTCCCTATTTGCTCCTTTAGTCCTGTATTTGTTACCTGCAATTTTATCATTTACCAAGGATTTACATATCCATACTTAAATTTCCCAGAAAAAAAATGAAGGTCATACATCACAAAGAAGATAGGTTTAGATTAGACACTCAGAGTAAATTCTTCACTATGAGGATGGTGAGGCACTGGAACTTGCCCAGAGCTTGCCCAGAGTGGTTGGAGATGCCTCATCCCTGAAAGAATTCAAGGCCAGGTTGGGTGGGTCTCTGAGCAACCTGATCTAGTGGAAGGTATCCCTGCACATGGCAGGGGGTGCAATTAGATGCTTTTTAAGGTCCCTTCCAACCCAAACTATTCTATGGCTCAACTATTATCAAGGATTATTTTCAAAGCAGACATAACTCAGAAGTGGATCTGCATTTTTCAGTTTTAAAGCTTTTCTGAAAGTTGGTAGAAGTTACAATGGCAAAAAGTATTTTCCATTGTGCCATCTTCTTTGCTATATAACTTATTTCATTTGGTATGTAAACCAATGCTTAGTTTTTCACTTGTTACTGCCTAAAAATACGTTAAATTTTTGCCATTAAGTAGCAAGAGGCATTTAAATTATATTCGGTAATAATATTTGTGATTGAGAATCAATATTGCAAAATAGACAGCAATCCAGAACACAGTAGCTGGAAAGACAATCTTGTTTCCCTCCTCTTCATTTCTCAATTATGAATTGTGGCAATTGGTTAATACTTTGTCTAATGGCTTTTCATCTTTACTTTCAAAGTTTAAAAGGAGTGGAAATAATTTTTTGTTTGTTCTTTGACTTCAAATATAAAAGATGTTATATTTCATTTACAGAACCTCATAAAAGGAATGCAGATAGTTATACCAAATGATTACGTAAATACCATTAGAAAGAGTAAATCCGCTGTTATGAAAGTATTTGGTGAGTTCTTGAAATCATGGGAGATAGCATCTTTTCATATCCTTACCAGCTAAAGTTATTCAAATGTCCAATTAGCATTATGAAATACTATTTTTCTTTTACTTAAAATAACAGTTTTTAAGATTTTCTTGTCTGACAATGAGATATTCATATAAAAACAATATCGTGTAGGTGAAACAAATGATGTGATGTAAGATGTTAAAAGCAGTGAAAAGAAAATTATCTTCAAAGACGTGGAAAGAAGTTTTCTAGCAATGTCCTTCACAATGTAAATACTCAAAATTATGGGGAGGGTAAATTATCCTTCACTTTGGAAAATTTTTGTAGGCATTATTTTTCCACTTGCTGTGAATGTATGCTGAATCTATTACTCTGAGCTGGCACTAAATGAGATTTGCAGGAATCCAAGTTATATGCCCCATGAAGCTTCCTTTAGAGCTGTTGTCGCATCACTTCATCTTTTTATGAACCAGTTTTCTGCCTCCATAGAGCCACAAAAGAGCTCATACACACAAGAGAAGATGTCTCTTAGGACTCGGGTTATTTTCAAGACTCAAAGATCTTGAGTAAATATAATGTGTTTTAGAGACATCTCTGCTAAGCAATCTTTCCACTTACATAGTGCAGAATGGAAGGGAAGATTCTTACGCAGCTGGAATAAAACCCTATTTAATACAACTGATAGGAACTCAGAGGGAAAATATCTTCCTAAGGAATCTTTACATATATGTGGACTTGCTGTGTGAATCTGTACTGACATGTTTCCGGTATGTTTATGTTTTAGTTAGCTGCTTTCTGTGATTTGTGACAAGCAATTGATCATCAAGTTCATGCATATATCTGAGCCTTAGAACACACATTTGAGAGCTTGTAGTCAATGATCATTTTATTAATTTCAAATTTTCATAGTAGGGATAGAGACAGGAGAAACAGATCCTGCCTTCAAAAATCCATCTCTACATTAGCACTGAATGTACATTTCTGTTAATTAATAAAAATAAGTCTATAATTCCAAAGTAAAAAGAAGAACTGAAGTCTCATATATAATCTGTTATTACCTGAAAAAGGAGTGGCAGTAATTTTATTGTCCAAATTTCATTCTTTAAACCCTAAATTTAGCTATTTCAGAAGTAAAATAGCAATTAGGTTCTTCAGCTCTTTTCCTGACTATAAAATGGAAGCATCAATGTGTAGTGATAAGAGATGGAATAGGAGAAAGATGAAGTGGAGAAAAATAAATATTAAAACTAGAAACATTTTTGTACCATTACCTGAAATATCTGTCAGCAAGTAAAATGAATGTTTTTAATCAGAATCATGACAGAATTTGATTAATTTTCTGTTCTTGCCGTCAAATTGTGAGAACAATATTTCTATGGTATAAGTGATGTCTGTATGGGTATCTCACATAATCTGTTTACTTAAATGTTGAATAAAGAGAAATAGAATCAAAGTTATTAAAGTTGTATAATACTTTCTTCGTGCAATAATAGCCATATAATTACAACAGTCAGTTATGTAATTATATTTGTACTTGAGCTTAGATTTCATGTAAGTGTATGCAGTAATTCAATTTCTTCTGCATGATTATGCAGTGTCATAAAAATTTAAATAAATATGCTACAAAGCAAAATGTGAATAATTTAAGTTATTAGAAAGAGAACTTGTTCAGTTCAAAGTTGCTTAATCATCATATGCTTAGTTTATTACTGCACTTTTCCCTTTTATTACTCCCAAGAAATTAGAACAAACTTTATGGGCTCTTAAACCTGTGATTTAGTTTATTATGTAAACTACTCTACATTTCCATATTCTGTAGACTTTCATTATTAAACAACTGATTCCTGGACTTAATAAGAATAATTTCTTGGGAACATCTTCATCAGCTCTGCTGTTGATGATGCAATCATGTTGACCATGTTCATCAGCATATTGCAAGAAGGTGTGGAGTAAAGAGAGATGATGAGGAAGTCACACTTTCATTAGACAAGTGTAAGAAGCTGTGGGGTGTTTATTCCTATATAAACCACAGGAGTTAGGGAAAAAAGAAAAAAAGAGAAGTAAAAATAGCTAAATTCTGTAGACAGCATTGGCAAAAATATCTCTGTTTCAAATTATTTTCATTTGGAAGCAAGGTTCAGAGATTGCCTCCTGAAGACGATTGTTATGTTGGAGGCTGCATGAGCAAAGTAAATTCAGATGTAAGTAGAGTTCAAGGCATGCTAAAAAAGCTAACAGGATTTTTGGAGATCATGCTTTTGGACGTGACAGCTAAAGTTTGAAGAAGTCCAGTGTGGTTCAGGCGTACCAGTAGGAGGAAATACTTTTTCTCATTCCCTTTCTTCTTGTTCAACAAGGACATAGTTGAAAGTACATTACAATTTAAAAAAAAACATCTTTAGAAAGCAAGAGTGAACAGAAACAGGGTTTGAGGATTCTATAAAAAATCAGAAAAAGGAATGCAAAATTCCTTTGTCCTTGAAGTACTTTATCTAGAAACTGATATAAGTGAAGTATGTTCAGCATGTTTCACTGTTCTACCAAATCTCTATAGATTCTTTAGGAGATATTTTGCAACTATCATGGAAACATTACTGGAAAAAAACCTGAGGCATAATGCTTTTTTTTTTTTTTTTTTTCTCTCAGCTATGATTTTGGAAAAGATTTTAATTGACTTTGCCTTAATTTAGCTCACTGCAAAGACTGATCACATTCAAGTACAGATTCAAAGCACTGAGCTGACTAGACTTTCATCAAATGTTCTTTGGGTTGAGTGTAACTATTATTTAGAGGGAATTTTTATTTCA
Organism: Callaeas wilsoni; assembly: GCA_013398955.1. NCBI lineage: Eukaryota > Metazoa > Chordata > Aves > Passeriformes > Callaeidae > Callaeas > Callaeas wilsoni. The sequence continues at coordinate 60,674 of VWPU01001491.1, read as the reverse complement.
TGTTAGGATAGATTTTTAAAAATGCTAGTTAATAGCCATAAGGAAATGGAATTCCTTCCATAAGAAGAATACTGAAGTGGATAGACTCATGGTCATTATATTAGAAAATGCTGAAAATACTTTCTGTCATTTTACTTATTTAAGTCTTTATCATTACTTTAATATTCAGAATGTATTCTCTAATGCTTTTTTATCATATGGTAATTTTTGGGTTTTTGGCTTTGCAATTTGGATTAATATTCTTTGAAGATTCTTATTTGTGTGTTATTTCCCATATTTTAGGAAAAGCTACCTGACAATAAGTAATTCCATGGATTGGCATCAAAATGCCTTCCATCAAAACCGTCATTTTCTAGGAACCTCCACCCTTGCTACTGTGCAAACTAAGCTGTTACTTGACTTTTGGACCACTGCTGAAGACACATAAGAAATTCTGATTATGGAAAAAGTGTTTGGTTCATGCAGCTTAAACAAAATTTGAAATGTCTTATTGATTTCTTAATGATACATAATAAATCTACAGCCAGTGGATGAGGACCAACATCAACTTAGCAACAGAGAAACCATTGTCCTAGGGACTTGCTAAGGGTCAATAAATACTACAAATTTGCTAAGCGTGCTTCCGTAATTATTCTCAAAAAATTCTAATCTCACACACATGCAGAATGATGGTAAATCACTTCTCCCTCACAGGCAAGGTTTAATCCCTCACTTCTGGGATGGTGGTTTTGTGACTTGCAGATGCCTCTGGTGGGAGACATCAATAGACTGATTTGTGTCAACCCGTGCAGCCTAAGCATGACATCTACTTGTTTTTTGAACATCTGTTCCTGTGTGTGTGTGAATTGATAATGGTATGAGTTTTGTAATCGTGAATCTGAACTTAAGTCACTGTTATAGCAAATCTTATTGAATCACTTTATAAATAGTAAACTGGTCAATGTTAAGTGCTACTAAATCCTTTTGCACCTTCATCTTTTTGTATCTGTATCCTCTGCACCCTTACCCTTTTGCACCTCTGGTCTCTGTGTAAATCATTCTAATTTGATTCTAATCTGATTTTCCTAAGTATGATTCATCCAAGTAGTAATTAATAGAGTGAACTTTGGCATTGAGCTCTGTCACAAAGTCGCACTTTTACAAAGTCATACTAAAACCTGTTTTTTTGTCAACACCTGTGATGATGATTCTTTAAGCAGCCTAACCCCTCCATCATGATATACCCATGCTGGACTCTGCATCACCTCTCAAGCCCCTCCCTCCCTTTCTGGGTCCTGTCCTGACCACACCTTGCTCTAAGGATTAGACTTGGTGCAATCTTTCAAGTAGGCTGAGCCAGTTGCTAGAATATCAGGGAGGATTGCCTTATGGCATGTTACTTTCCTTTTATTTTATTTTATTAACTTTTTTTTTAGTTCTAACTCTTCCTATACCTTTCAAGGATTGAGGCGGAGGCAAGGGCCATCCTCTGTGACGTTGCTAAAAATGCTTTTACTTACAATCAAATAAAATGAAGTTTCCCTTTCCACTAATTTTCTTTCCATTTTTGAAGTCCCTGGTTGTGAACACAGCAATAGATGTTTTGTTTATTTTTTTTCTTTGTGCCAGAATGTACCAACCATTTTAGGAAGTACCTTCTGCCACTTTAGTGACTGTCACAGATTGAGAAACACTAACCCACCTGAAGTATCTGGCTTCTGGAACACTGATCTGATGTTCAGAACTTGCCGATTTTCCTCTCAGAGCAGAGACTTGAGGGAAATGTTTTCCTGCTGTCACCTCATAGAGCAGTAGAGACTATTGGGCTGTTTGGAGATTTAGCACAGGGAACTAAGAAATCCCTTATGGGGTCAGTATGGACACAGCAGTCCAATATTTAAACTGTTAAGGTCCAGGAACACATTCAGAATGGTGATATGTTTATCATTGCAAATTTGATTAACGATCATGGTGCTTTAACAAGGTTAGCAAAGGGTGCAAAGGCCAGCTCCTGGCAGGGTTTCAAGTCTCTCTTTGGACTGCAACAGTACATAAAAAAGCACTTTCACAATAGGAGAACAATTTTTTGTACACTTAGTCTTAAAGTGGCAAACCATTTCGGCAACACTTGAAAGCATTTCACAGCCTTATTTGCAGGCACTGTTATCCACCACCCATAATCACATTTATAGTGCCTTCACTCTGTTCATCCCTTTCTGTTGTATTAACACCTCTAATTGGCAAACCAGGCAATTTTCTAGCTTCAGCTGTATGAGCTGAGGAAGAAACATTGTTAGTGAACAATTTAAGACCTTGTATCAATAATTGGAAGTGCTAACATCAATTAAAGGTCAACATCTTAGCCTTATAAAATCACCTCCAAAATTGCCACAATAAAATGGCTGAGCACTCTGTCATTTCAAAGGGTTGTTGAAGATAATGCATTATAAAGACCAGAAAGCACAATCTCATGCTTTATGAAAAAGATTCATCAAAGAGATTCTGTTATTAATTTTAAGTTACTCTGAAAATGGTCATCCATCTTTGTATTGGTAGTGAAAATGTAACAATATTTCTTTTAATTAAACTTACTATTAAAATGCTACATGAAACAATGCTTAATTTTTGTTTTTAATTTTTGAGTCATTAAGATAATTTGAAAAAGAAGAATTTTAAAAAGCTTGACTTTCACTGTAGGGTTCTGTTGCTGAAGAAAAGTGATTTTCTATATGCTTGTTTGCTCCCATTTTACAACTCATTTACTCACATTCACCTTATATATAAGAAAGTACAAAACATAAATGTTCAAACATCAATGATTGCAATACAGATATTTTGCATATGTCTGGGAAAATAAATTCCTTTTATCCCTGTGTAGAATATTTTGAAACAAACACACTCTTGACCAGACTTTCTGTTTCAAATATTCATGTTTAAATTCCATTTGGGATCACAGTCTTGCAATCTGTTGGAGATAAAATGTAAAATTTATATATTGGGGCAATACTGTACTAAAAAGGAAATTTAAAAGGAAATAATACCATAAGAATGAGGAATGTTTGCCACTTTGGTCTGCTTGTTAAAAACATCTGCCAGCCATGAATCAGGACTAGTTGAAGCTTGTGAATGTAAATGGAATACTTCTGTTGCATAATTGGTATTTGATTATTTAATTTTTTCAAATGTGTGAAAATCGATGATGAAAAGGACATGAAGTGTGGTGTGAAAACTTAGTATTATTCCCTGATTGCCTTCACAAGAAGCATCTGAATGGAGGAACATTGTTGCAGTGCTTTTTCTCTGGGTTTAAAATTGCAAAATCAATAAAGTTTATTTGCTAGCATGCTCAGATCTACTTCACTGTTGCAAGGGATAGTAATTAAAGTATAGATCAATTGATTACTGCTCATATATAAATACAGAGTTCAAATCTTGAAAATCACAGGTAAAAGTATACATACAGTTACTATGCCTTTTTTAATTTTCACAGGGTTAGGTTTTACTGGCACAATGCCATCTTTAGAGGCGAGAAGATAGACAATTTGGTCATATTATTTTCCAAGATTTTTTCAGATATCATGTAATAGTTATTTGTGGACTACATTTTTGTTTAAATCACATCAGTATTACCTGCCTCAAAAAAAAAAAAATACCAACCAAACAAAAAAAACCAAACATTTTTATTTGTCACAGTAGGTACATGAAATCAAAGTGCTCAGGACTGAGAATTCAGTTCTGAATGGGACAAGACTTCAAGACACATGACAAACGCTATATTGGCTTTCTTCGAGTAGGAGCACAGTATGACAGCAGTACAATGCTATTCCCATTCCAAATGTGCACAATACCCTGGGATACCAAGATTACCAGCTACTACACTGACATGCTACTGTATGTGTTCTTTTACCTTCTAGGATTAATGTCCATCAGTCAAAAGGGCATTTGTTACTATGTGACCAACAACTTTGTGTGGGTCCTCTGTCCCTTTCCTTCCCTCTATCAACTAATCTTTTGTACAGAATACTTTAGAGTAGCACAAAAGTAAATAAAACAGATAGGCAGACAGAGACATATTCAGCACTGAAATAGAAGTGATATTAACTCTTTTTCACTTCAGATGAACTTAGTTCTGAGTTGTCTTCTGAATTCAGACAAGTTTTTCCTGCAATTATTCTTACATGATGAATCAAAAAGTTGCAACTATCATCTCTAGATTAAAATAAAAGGTTTAGTTACACACCATGTGTATTTTCTGCATCAGACACAGAAATGAAAATAGACATCAGCAAAAGCATAAGTAAATTAGACATCCTGCAGGTCTTGGATTTTGTTTGTTTTTTTTCCCACTTCTGTACATAGCCACAGAATCTATTTTAATTTTATAACTCAGTCTACATTTTAAAGGTTCTCTGTGAGGAAAAAAAATCACCAAGCCTGTAGGTAGATGCACAAAACTTCAGGAATGGAAATTATTCTTATTAAGAGATAAGAATAAGAATTTATTTTAATAAATGGCACAGCTGACTATCAGTTATGCATGAGAATACAGACAGAAAAAAAAAAAATCCAGAGGAAAACATCCAGTCTTTACAAGACTCTCCTTAATGTAGGTGTAACTAGAGAATTTGGAATAAACAAGCTGCAGCAGATAAAAACATATTTTGGCTCACTACTAAACATTTACCATTGTATTACATCTATTGGGTCCTTATCCAACCTTCTAAAAAGACTTTAAAATCTGAGCACAGCAGAGAATTGACTCTAAGGTGCTGTGTTACAATTTTAAATCAGACAACTGTCACATGCATGTAGAAGTGCTTAGAATTTTACTATTAAGTAGTCAATTGCTCATCAAATTGCTGAAAAACATAAATAAAGACAGATATGGCAAGTTAATGTATTGCTTAGTGATTTTAGCTTATACATTTTCCTGGTTTTGTTACTGGCAATGCTCAAAAAAAAAATTAAAACAGATGAGTGACTTACAAGGACTGTAGTAACAGAAAAGTAGATTACTGCTAAGAGGAGAATATGTGTACATCACATTTTGGGAGTGTAATAGAATTTTAAGTAGTAAACATACAAATGTCTAGCCACACTATAAGAAACTTGCTTTATTGCTACATTTAAAAGTTAGAGGAAGAGAAATCCTGAAGATGCTATTTCATTTATACAATGTAATAAATAAGTTTCTAGCAAGGTATAAAAGATTAAAATGAAGCTGAGATTTTAAAAGAAAACTGATTGTGGAGTGCCACACTGCACCTGGAAGAAATTATTAATAGAAAAGAAACTGAAATTAAAGAGAGAAAGACAAAAATATGTAATTCAGAGGTATGGTCTCAAGGCTTTAATTGTTGAAAGGCATATAGTTCAACAGACTGTAATCGGACTCTGCTGATTTCTATCCAATAAAAATTTAGTACATAAAGTTAAGTGCTATGCTGTCATAGAAAAAAGAATAATGCTTGTCTGTTCCTTTCATCTTGCTTTTACAGGTATTTGATGTTGATCATGAGCCTTATGTGAAGTACAACAAATAAATATTATAACCAGCTCCTTCTAAACAAAGATAAAAATTGCTACTCTTTCTGGGTTATGTGCTTTTTGAAACATATGCTTCGGGAATTCAGGAGTTTTAGCATGCCTTCTTGCTTGAAGGGTACCAGCAAGGGAAAATCCAGGGGGATGTACATGGGTCAGTTCTTGAAGACAATGTTCAGTAACCAGTTTTTTGATGGCAAATTTGCCAGATGGGGTTTTTTATTTTTAATTTCTGGTGCTTGTGATTCTTTCTTAAGTGATTTCAATATACAATGTTAATGAGTCATAAATGGACCACTGAGAGCAAACACATGCCAGAGCAGGGTTTTGTACGTTCTCTTCAAGTTCTATCCTGAAACCATGACACATGTAACAGAGGAGCAAAGGGAAGCACAAGCAGTACCAGTGACTTTGATTTTTTTAAGCCGAAAGATACTGGAGTTTAGTTTTCATTTAATATATTAATGATTCTTCTGTGCCACAGGTAAAGCCCCAACATATGCAACACTTATGTAAAAAATTATCTGTTTGGTATTTTTAATTTTAAGTATTTCCCAGAGATGTATCATTTCCCTTAACACGGCATGTTTGGTTCTCCTTTTCCTGCTCATAACTGACCACATCTCAACAAGCTTGATGAGTGGGTCCATGGGAATCTTGTGAGGTTTAACCAGATCAAGTGCAAGGTGCTGTACCTGGGTTGGGAAAAACCCTGGTATCAAGAGGGGCTGCGGGAGTAAATCAAGAGGAGGCCCGTTGAGAAGGACTTGAGGGTGCTGGTGGGTGAGAGGCTGGACATGACCCAGCCATGTGCACTCACAGCCCAGAAAGCCAAACGGGTCCTGGGCTGCATCCAAAGCAGTGTGGGCAGCAGGGTGAGGGAGGGGATTCTGCCCCTCTGCTCTGCTGTAGTGAGACATCACTTGCAGTGCTGCATCCAGCTCTGGGAGCCCAGCATGAGAAGGGCATGGACCTGTAGAACTGAGTCCAAAGGAGGACCATGAAGATGATCAGAGGTCTGGAGCATCTCTCCTATCAGTATAGGCTGTGAGAGTTGGGGTTGTTGGAACCCATGAATTCCACATAGGCCTATTTCTTGAACTTGCCAAGGTCTCTCTGGATGGCATCCAGTCCCTCTGGTGTGTCAACTGTACCACTCAGCTTGATGTCACCTCCAAACTTGCTGAGGGTGCACTTGATCCCATTGCCTATGTCACCAATGAAGATATTGAACAGGACTGGTCGCAATACAGACCTCTGAGGGACAGCACTTGTGACTGATCTCCATCTAGACATTGAGACATTCTATTATTCTCTTTCATTAGTTCTTCTATGGTATTGGAGGCCCCAGACACACAATTTTCATTCAAAATTTCATTTTCTGAGCTGCAGGAGAAGATAACATTTGTCTGACAAAATACATTCCATCAATTACTCATCAGGTAATCTCACAAAACAGTACTTGATTTACTCTCAGGATTGGATGATCTATATGAAAAACTAGGACTAATTTCACAGTATAATGGTTCCTTTAGTAAGACCCCTTCTGTTATTCTTAATCTTGTGGGATGTTGCAGGGTATTTCATTATTTCTCAGCAAGAAAAATTTTGTTTCCTTTCTGGGAATCATTTCATTTTTGCTCTCTTTCTACCTGACCACAAACTGAGAAATGTCTGCAAGTACTGACACTTTTGAAGCATTTTAGTAATTACAACTGTATCCCTCTTAATTAATGAAAAAGTAGTCTAAATCCTCAATCCTCCTCTTTTTTTTAAAATGAACCCTGAGATTAGATAAATTATTATCTTTGCAATGAGACATATTTTTCATTAATAATAACTGGAGTGCATATATTTGTAATTCTGTAGGTTAATAATTTTTGAAGCATTTTTCAAATATACTTATTTTGCATTTATCTGCAAAGCATTTGATGTAGTATTGTTGCAGCACAATAAAACATGCACATGGATTCTGATGGATTTATTTTTTGTATTTTTGTCTTTTTCATAAAAATATATTACTTTCAACTGAATTCAAAATTAAGAACAAAATACAGCCACTAGTTACTGTATCTAGTCTCCTTTTCTAAAAAAGTTTAATTGATTCAGGCCTGCAATTTTAGACTAAAAAAATAAAAGATGCAAAACTTGGGATTTCAGGAGTAAAAGTGAGCAAGACACTTTCATTCTGCAGTAGAAACAAGTAATCTGGAAGATAACTCCACAATAAATAGAGCAAATTATATATAATTTTAACAGTAATTTGGGTATCTTGAAAAACACTACAAATTCTCTGCAGTATAATTTAGTGTGTGCAGTGTACCACAGAAAAAGGAACAGGCAGATCTAATAATCAGTTTCATCACAATTGAATAGCCCTCAGCAGGTCTGAACAATGTAATTCTACAATTTTCTGTTTGGGTACAGTTCTCAGACTAAATCTGTCAACTTTTAAAAACAATAATATCCCTTTAAAGCAATTCTTGGCAGAGATAATTCAAACCTGTATTTTTTGTGGACTTCAAGTCAATAAATCCTGATAGCGTAACTTGCAATTACCTCCGATGAGCCAAAAATTGTTTCCCCCTAAGAACAAAGTATCTTTCCACTTTATTAACCAACATCACGGGTTTTTCCAAATGATTAAAAAAAACCAGACGCTATGACATTCCATTCATTTGTGAATATCAGAAAATATGAAGTGGTACTAAAAATGTGCAATTTGTAATTAAATCTATGACATTTTACAAAAGATTTGCTATTCATTTATGGAAAATCAGGTGTCAACATTCTTCCATTTGACTAATGAAAGCCCATAAGTTCAAGCTGTACTTAGGAAGCTTTGTTTTGACACAATCACATAATTCTAGTTGATAAATTTCAGCTTCAAGTCTGTTAGCTTTACACTTACATAATCAATTTTCAAAAGAAACTTAGAAAAGCACCAATTCCTTTGCTCACGAAACAAGGATACAAACCTAGTATTGCTATTTTGCCTGGGTCTTGGAATAACTCTTGTCACCACTCTAGGTAATTTCACACTCAGACATTATTGGCCCTTAAATTGTCACATAATGTAAGTCTGGATTTTGCTTCAAGGTTTCATGATTTTCTAGGATTTGCTGATGTCCTGTTTTTCCAGGAACAGATAGTGTTTAATGCTGTAGTGAAACAAGCAAGTAATTTAAGATCCATACAAACAATAAAGAATTGTATGGATAAAGTATTTCACAACACTACAATGGTAAGTTGAATAAAGTGATCCATGTAGGAAAAGGAATATTATTTTTCATTTTAAAAGTAGCTGAAAAGTTCAAACCCATTGTGATGTCTCAAAAACCCCAAAATTCTTCTGTTGCACTTTAACAAGAATCGCCAAGAGCCTAATTAAATTTTTACAAAATATTACATTATTTCTTGAGGGTGGAAATCATTGTTGGTCTTATTTTCTTTCTAGTGTAAATATGCAGGTTTTCTCTTTGAGAAGGAATTGAAAAAGCTTTGCTAGAAACATCAAACTTAAAGACATAGCCTAGAGTGTTGACAATTTTAATTTGACTTATCTTTTTATTCCAGAATTTATTTAGCTGCCATTAAAATCCAAGCGGTGATGCTAAAGCTCTCTTCTCTATCATGAGATACAAATATAAAAGCCATATTCCAAGAGGTTAACAAATATAAAAGCCATATTCCAAGAGGTTAACATTAGAATGGAAACGTGTTTTAAAATGGCATGTTAGAAAGTACGCAGGTTAAAACTCAGATCCCTCCTGGTCTCTTTTTTCCTATCCTTTTACATGAAACCTATTGCTGATTAGGAAACTAATGGGCAAGTAAGGCAGAAATGATGTGAAATAGTATTAGGAAATCCCAGTCTAACATCTCCAAACGTAATCCAACAAAATTTGCTGTTGTCAGACATAAAGATATTGGCTTTGAGATTTCCAAGAGAATCTAGAATTTACTGTGAGAATAACCAGGTAAACATATGAACCATTAAGAAAAACAGCTAATCATATGCTGAATATTTTCCATAAGCAAGAACTTTTACGAGTCTTCTTATACCATACAGGTACTATTAACTTCATAAATATGAGAATTGCCTGTCATTTCTAATTAACAGAAGATGTAACTGGCTGTAACAGTATTAAGCTAGAATGAAGTTGATACAAACATTAATAAACTTCCATTATATTTGAAATTCAGAAATTTACAGGAATCAATTTAATTCATGTAATACAGATAAATATGAAATATTCAAACAGAAGATACCTATTCATAAAAAGAAGTGCCTGTCACAAATTGAAAGATTATAAAGGAATAAATATGGAAATGAAAATTGATTGCTGTGGGAAATCTTGATGCAGTGGACAATAGTACAGTAGAATAAGAAACTGAAAGGACTTTGCAACACATACATATAATTGATACCAGAAGTTCAGATTCTTATCTTTCACTTGAAAGAACAGTATGAAATTTAAAAGATTAGTAGAGCAGTAAGTTGCAGTAGGTTAAATTTGAAGAATACATAATATTACGTGTCTAAATTTATACAGATAAGAACTAAAAGTTAAGCATATGAGCACATTTTTAAGACTCTTCTATCATCCTCATATTAAGAAAATTGAATATTCTTCTTCGGAGACACAAAGTAAACAAAGCTTAATAAATGTGAATTTCATACTGATCTGAAAGAGATAGCCATGGATCACAAAAAGACACAGAAAAAGAAAACGATGGGCTTTGAAGGGCTTCAGCTTCACAGAGCAGCTTGGTATTCACCCTGATGAGCCAAAACTGATTGAGCTTTTAAGATGTCGCCTCCAGAGCATGCAAAGCACTGCAGTCAGAGAAGTAAAGCTCTGTCTCCACCCTGAGTGGGAACCCAGTCAGCTCTTTCAGAGTCCTTCCTTGTAGAAGTACAAGCAACTGTCTTAGAAGGAAGTGCCTTGTTTTTCTTCAACATTCTCCTGAGTATATTAACTGGAGCTTTTTTAAGTATGGACAAATACTTCTTGCATGGTTTTGCCTCTTGAGATTAACTTAGGAGCCATTTATTTTTCGACCTCCCTAAAACAGTAGGGTACTATTTTATCAGGCTTTCTCACTATTTACTCTGATATTTCACTGAATTTCTATTTATAATTCAGATAGTGCAACAACTTTCTTTTCAAACCAAAAAATCCTACGAGAAACAAACTGGTGTTTCACCAAACAAAATGAAAAGAAGAAGCAATGTCTTGTCTTGGGTAATTGCATTCCAAGAAAATATGAAGAACACAGTAAACCTGTGAATTGTGTTCAATTCTGCAACTAAAGAGCATCTAGAATGAGAATGTGAGAGTGTTTATGATATCAGCAGTATGCGTATAAATACCAGCTATTAGAAAACCTTGTAATATTAAGTGATGTACTTTGCAAGGACATATATCAGAGGAAGGGGACTTGTAAAGCAAAAAATGGTTTTGTTCTTTAAACAATAGGGAAGAAAAACTGTATTATAAAACTTGTGGTTTAAAATGCGATATGTTATTTTATTTGGGGTTTCAAGATTTCTTTCCTAATTTAAATTTATATTAGCTTTATGCAGGATTACGGTTCTCCAGATTAACATACCCCTTTCTTTCTAAAGACTAGAGTACTTCTTAAACTATGATATTTCCACTTGTTTTCATGTAAATTGAAGCACCAAATGCAACAGTGTTAAGCTGATGCTTGTAGTTCAAAAAGTGCCACCAGAAGCAAGAAACTGAGGCTACAGGGGTAACAAAACATAAGTAATTATATAGACAGCAATTATATCTTAATTTAAAATGCTAAAATATCCTACTGCTTTTGAGGAATATCTTAGAAGCAAAATTAATTTGTGAACATCTGTTCTCTACAGAACAGAACATGAGTTTTGGTCAGAATATATTTCATTTTAATGTTTATTATGTGTTATTTAGTACAAGCTGACTCTTTAGAAAATGAGTTGCACTACAGCATTGATTTTAAGGTAGATGTTTTATTTCTTTATTCTATGCTATTTGAATAAATGAAAACTATGATCTTACTCAAAATTAGAAGAATTGAAAATGTAGTTTTGTGCTTCTCAAGTCTGGTAGCACTTAAAGTACTGGAGGCCGCTTTAAATTAAGTTCTTCATCAAAGTCCTCAAGGTACCTAAATATCTAGTCCATCTGAAAAAAAACTTATTAGATGTATCCCAAGCCTAAGACTGGTGTTTGACAGAATTTAGTTCTTCTGAAGAAAAATTTAACTTGGTTGATTGTCATAGATGCATAAAGACTTAAATGTTAGAGAACTTTGATACAATACCACTAAATCTCAGTTAACTTTGTAAGACAACACTGGAAGGTAAAACCAATAAGGATATATTTTCTTAGGAGTGTCAGTGTGAACTGATGAATTTCTGCTATGGCTTCTATTAGTCCATCAGAAAAAGGTAATTTAATAGTCCATGGAAACAAAATGGATTGATTCAAACTTTCCATGAAAATAGAGTATTCCTTTGTCATTAGGCAGTGTCAACAGATTCTTTTGAACAGGAGTCAGTACTGATATGAATTCACCCAGGTAAATGAATTTTGTTACTTTCTGAACAGAGAACGCCAGCATGAAATTAACCATATAACTAACAAACATAGCACTTTACAGAATCAAACAGCTTTTTAAGAGGATCTATTATTTATTTGTCCACTTGTTTGTACCTTTGAAATCAGAAAATTAACATGATTATACCAAAAGCACAGCCTCATTAGTCCCCTCAGGGAATAAATTAACTTGTTTACCTAGGAAACGGCAATAACCCTCATAAGTTATGAGTTGCTGTGTTTAATATTGCCAGGTAAGTCCAAAAAATGTAATGAATGATTAAGTCTTGTAAAATGAAGTAACACATTTATATTCTGTCTGAATGAAAGGAGAGACTACAGAAAGTAAAAATTTATTCCTTTCAAAGGATGAGATGCATGAAGGTATATCATATCCTTCCCATATATTATGAAGAGTTTAACAGAATTTTATTGCTTAACTCCAGCTCTTGTCACTTTCATAAATCAGTAATCTAAATTCATGAAAAGATAACTGATTTACCCATGATTTAAAAGCTTTGGAGTACAACTGAAAAGCTAATAATTTCACAATATCAGTTTTGTGTTCTTCCCAGAATGTTTTACCTCATTGGAGGCGGAGCTTAGGTAGGTAACAAAGTGTGCACAGTCCCTGCAGAACTGTACTTTGGCTAGTGTAGCATACTGCAGAATTCCTCTTTTTTCCTGGGCAAAACAAATTATGATAAGGCAGTGTTATTTAGAAAAAGTCAGGGTAAGCTTAGCAGCAGATAAAATGAATGGTAAATCTTTAGTTTCTTGCAGTGTGGAGAAATCGACATTATGACACCTCGAACCAGAAGCAAAATAGTCACAGCAGCATAAAGAGTACCTACTAGTATCTAGTACTAGTAGCCTCCTGCCAGTGATGTACTGTGCCAGAGTCCCTTGCTTGGCACCATCTCAGATGTCACCACTCTGTGCTTCTCCTTGTTACCGTAGAGGAATGACCGAAAGCAGCACAACTTGCTCTGACTGACAGCACAGATGCTGAAAGAGGTGGAGATCAAAAATTAAAAAGAGAAAAGAAGAACTGAGACAGAAGACTTTGCTGGCTTGTGAGCAAATGGTTGTGAAGGGAAAAATGCATGTAGAGAAGCAATGAAAAGGTTTCCAAGCATCAGAGCAGCAAGCTGCACAGTTATACTCCCAATTCAAAAATCAAATTTTAGCCAAGAGCTCATTATAGCCAAGATGTCTATGGGAGCTGTCACCCCTTCGACAACTGATGATGAGAGCACAGTTATTAAGTCAGTTGGCATACATAAAGCTCCAGAAAGTTCTCCTGGCTTATCAGGTCCTTGCTACAGGGAACTCTTACTGTCTCCTTTACAGCAATTTTACAAAATAATCAACTCAGTTTCATTCTGATGCTTTCACAGCAATTTTTGGCGTCCATTTCTAAAGGCATATAAAGATGCAATATGCATAAATATTTATGACTGATTTCAAGGTGAAGAACTATGACTCTTGGCTCAGGCTAACACAAATATCATATTTACAGGCAATTCATGATCACCCATCAAAAAGCTCAACTCCTTTTCTTCAAGATTTACTAGTATGGCACCATACAGATACATCTGTAAAACCTTATACTGTACCTGACAGTATATGCCCATAGTACAAGCAAATTGTTATGTAAAATTCTTCCATTCCGAGGCTGGATTTTTTATATTTTTTCAAATATTTAATCTCATAGCTCCAACAAATTTAGCCAAGTACAGGAAACCAAACACTCAAACACTTCAGCTACCTGGAAAAATAATGTCACTGAATCTTTAAACTGCATTAAAATCTTGTTTGAACTACCACTAAGAGTTAAAATGTTGTTTAGGTTTGTTTACATACAATGTCACTCAGTGTGGACAAAAGTTGAACCTCTTTAATTCTTAAAAGCTTCCATTCATGAATTAGTTGTTTAGCTAATCTACTTTAAACTCATGCACAAGTAGTTTGAGTTAAAACTCTTCATACTGTTCAATTTTATATACAAATACTTTTCTTTATTTCTTTCATAAATCTAAAAAACCAAGCTAATTAACCACCACTCAATAACTGTATTTCATAAGCACATATTTATATCAAACTTCATTTTTCCTCTTCTAAGAAAAAAATCCCATGTAATAAAATATCATTTCTTCATTACAAATGAGTGGCACTTACTACAGTAACTTTATATACGAATAAATCTCATGGACTAATAAAACTCATATATTACCTGTAAAATTACTTTCAGTGTTCTGAATTCACCTTTAAGAGTATTTTCAGGATTGCAGATATCTGAAAGAAATTATGTATTCAGTTTCAGTTCTGGAGTTAGTGTGCTTCAGTGCTGCAGCCGCAAAGGTCTGTTCTGATCCCCAAATTATTCTGGATTTCTGGAGATGAATTTTCACAGAGAAGAATCCAGAAGTAAGTGGAGCAGAGGTCGCTATTTACAAATGGAGAATTGAGCCCAAAATAGTGTTAGCAATTAAAGCTCCATAAGCTGGAAACTTGTTGTACCATCATCGTTAGAGAGTTTATAAAAACAGTGAAGAAAATTCTGTGACTCAGAGCCCCATTGGTGTTGGCTTTGCATAGCAGCCTGAGGTAGCATTTGCTCAGACACAATCCTTTTCTGCAAAGAACAAAAAATGCAATAACCTTCCAACAAGAGTGATGACCTCTTTGAGGGCAGACTCATTTCTTCATCATGAAGATGGCAAAAATAGCACCAATTACTTTGCCCTGTTGCAGAAAGCTGTCATTTTAGTCACAGCAACTGCAGCAGTAATCACAGGCTCATGTAAATTGCATTTATCAGAGCTATCTGCTAAATTATGTATTAGATTATCTAATAAGCTATTTACATTAAAAAACAAAAAGTAGATATGCATGTAAAAAAATCAAGTATCATTGAAAAAATAATGTCCTTGTGAATAACTAAAATTGAATTTAGTATCTATTTCTTCCAATAGAAACTTAAAGCCAAAGTTGACAGCATTTGGCTTTGAGTAGCAGGTTTGCTGGTAATAAGAAATGAAAAGGGGAATAATAAAGAAAAACAAGGGGAAGCCTTTCTCAAACCTTCCCTAGTGAGGACTCTGCCTCAGTGACTCATTCATACTGCTCTACATTGAAGTTTTCTCCTATTACAACTCTGTCGGGAGACTGGTTAGCATGAGAGTGGGTGGTGATATGCAGCACTTTTCCTTTTTGATTCCCTTAAGACAAGGGAAAACTTAGAATCTCTTTCATCAGTCTTGATTCATGTCCAAATGACAGCCCTATATTATTCAGAATTCATTCATTTGTATCATATCTTCATCTTCCCCCTGACATTAATATCTGCCTATTAGCATTCAAGAAAACTAACCTAATAAATGCACAGGCTTTGTGTATGCCACATTAGAAATTTGACAAACGTTAAATTCACTTACATAAAACTGCTAAGGACTTTCTAAAGAAAAACTCAATTAAATTAATATGAATTCCAGTTACTGATCTAGCAAACCCTTGAACCTTTTGGTAGGTCAATGTGTTGCACCAAGTGATGCATTTGCTCAAAAGACTTCCTACGTCTGTACTGATGCTGAGATACAAGGAGTTCCTGGAAGTGCAGAAGATAATGATCATAAATAATGATGATTCACTAATCTCCACTATGAATAGCAACCAGTTTTAACAAAGAAATAAAAAAAGGACATCAGTAGAATTCCAATAGAGTATAATTCTTCACAGTGACATAGGTTGCTGAGAGACACTCTGAAACCTCTACCCAGGAGGATTTTCAAAGCTCAACTGGATGATACCTTGCGTGATTGATCTAACTGTGAAGCTAGCCCTGGTTTGAGCAGGGGATTGGTAAAGATGACCTGCTGAGATCTCATTCAACTTTTCTCTTACTTTGAGTCCTATGATCTACTTTTCTAGTGAAAAGTACTGAACAAGTTTTAAAATAACAGAAAACAAAAAAAACCTGAAGAAATGGACTGTATGTGGAGAAGTAGGTATGTGTGCAAAGCAAAAATTTCCATTCTTAATTTCCAATGGAAATAGCATGTTTTAATAGCAAAAATAGCATGTCTTAATACCCCACTGCTAACAGCTATATCTGAAACAGAAGTTTGAATAGCTACAAACAGAGAAGAATGGTATGTACTGCTGCAAAAGTTGAAATGGTGAGCATGAAGCAGCAAGAATTCAGAAATCCATTCCTATTCAAAATATGAAGAAAGAAAGTAAATCTAGCTGAATAGATACTTTTCTAATGGGTGAATGGATGAATATGCACATGTTGTAAACTGCTTCATAGAACTGAGCTTGTGAATGAAAACATGGAAATTAAATTAATATATGTGATAAAAACACGAACAGAATTAAGGCCGAAGATAACACTTCACTAAAAAAAATTAAATTTCACTGAAGTGGTGAATAATGGAAAGAGTATGCATGGACTTGACATGGATTATGTCAAGATGGGAAAAATATGAAACTTAAATAAATTGTGGGAGGCAAATGAAGAATTATATAAGAAAAAAAAGGACTCAGATTTTCTGTTTTCTCCATTACTCAAAGATTTCCTCTTCACAAACATCTTTCCAAAAGGGTCAGAGCATCTGCTGAAAGAGCAGTACCAAACTTCTCTTCATCAGCTCACCAGAATGTTGAGCAACAACTGATACAAGTGTCAGAGTCTGACCAGAAGAGGACCATATATATTGTTTAGAAAACAAACAGAATGGAAAGAGATAGATATCAACATCAGTCGACAAGAGTATGGATGCATACCTGTTCTTGAAGCACTGGGAGTTGGCTAGCACTTATTCTAGCTGCAGATTAGGAGATTTCTCTCACTCTCGATAGGTGTAGCATTTACCTTTGCTTGACATATATGTGTAATCCAGCCCTACTCTCCTCAGTATGCATAAACACCTTTTCCTCTACACCTTGCTTTCCCAGGCTATCCAGAACTAGGCTGGAGACAGAGGCTGACAAGTATTTAGGCCAACTTGGTTTATGTGGCATGTATTGTTTAACTCATCTGATGTATGCTCAGGGAAATGGCTGTGTTTCAGGTGTCTTTATCTAATAAATTTTTATGTATATTTAGCCTTGGCCTACAGCTTCAGCAAAAATTTATGCTGTATGTGAAAAAGAAATCCAGTCAAGTGCATCCACTTCTGAAATGTACATAACCTTATTAAGGCTTTATTACCAGGTTATTGTCAATAATCTTGAACATTCCTGAGACATTCAGGACTCAACACCTCTTAAGACGTCAGTTGATTGCTACCAATCAGCAAGTTTGCAAGGGTTATGATTTGAAAATTTGGAATAGGAATATAAAACTCTTTCATGAGATTTATAATTACAGAGGTAAAGTAAGCCTCCTACCTAAATGGCTTTTTATTAGAACTTTTAAAAAACCCCCACAACCCAGCAGTAAGATTATCATGTATTGCTTTTACTCAGAATAACCCCCACACTGAGAAAATAATTAGGTGGTGTACTGCTTATTTGCAGTATTTTCCTCTTTCATTATATGTACTGAATATTGCACTAAGTGTAAGAGTAATTTTATTTTGGGGGTTGTGAGGTTTGGGTGGTTTTTTTTCTCTTACCATACCTGTAATGCATACATTTGTTAAGGAATTATTCTTTGGAATTTTTTATTTTCCACCTCCAAAGTACAGACAAGCAAAACTCATAAACAGTTCACAAACAGGGAATAAAGCTTAGATATTTTAGGCTAGTGTTTGCAGAACAAGTGTCTCCCTTGAGTGGTTGCTGGGATGAAGAGCTAGGCCTTGATATTTTGTTCTTTCTCTGGTTTTTTGTATGTCTTATTCTCACTGGCTGTATATTTGATTCAAATTTTAGGCATTCAGTTCAGCCAGTATAGTTGCATCTTACTCATATCATAAATCTGAGCCAAACAGGACCATTAGCAACAGAAAAATTAGGAATAAATCCTGCTCTTCTGGACAGCACATGACCCTTTGAATAACACTTCTCTCTCTAAAACCTTGTGCTTTACATGACATGTACATTTCATTTTTAGCAAAGAAAGAAAGCAGGAGTCTTCTTGCACGTTATACAGTCTTCTATTGTCTTCAAAGCTGATCTAATTTATCCATTATAAGTGAAGCAGAAAAACATGACATCTGATGGTCTAATTAATGTAATCACTTCTTAATAACATGGTTTTGCAAGTTCAGGGTTTACTTTCATCATCCTTTGTGCAAATAAATTCGATAGATCAAATGTTGACATGACTCCACAGAAACGGTGATCTAACCAAAGCCTTTTTAGCAAGTCATGAATTTTCTGCTTGAAATCTAATCTTGGAAGAAAAAAAAATATGCATTTTTTCCTCTTTCAGGATGTGAGCTGAAAGCAAAATGAAGCAAACATATAAAGAACTGTAGTTATTGCTTTCAGCTGTCTTTTTTCACCCCTTGGTCCTGTGCTTTAAGTGAAAAACTACGAACTAGCCTCTTACAAAACAGAGGAACTGTCATTTTTTATTATTATTCATTTCAAATAGTATCCAATAGTAATAGTTGTACTCAAGTTCTAGTATGGTAATGTTGTAGCCAGCCTTTGAAATTATACTGGACACAAACTTTACATGTTAGATGCATCTTGGGTAGCTAGTGCTCTTCTGAAACTTAGCTACACCACATTTCCAACTCTGCCCAGGCTTATACAAGCAGTGTATTCTGCATAAATATATTCCAGTGACTGAGAGAATTCTGAGGAGAACACTTACTTTGTTATCCACGTTCAAACTCATCATCCTTACTCAAAAATATCCACATGGTATTCAAGCAGTGACTGTCATGAAAGTACAATTTAATGAAACTAATACTAAATTATTTTATTCCAAGCAAGGAAATATGTTTATTCTAACTAACCCTCTGTCATTGTTTAACTCTAGAGAGCAACTGAATCCCACAGATCCACAGTTCACTCCCCAAGCCCAGCATCCACTGATTAGGTATTCTTATGATTGTCCATGTAATGTCCATGTCTTATTATAATAACAAGGTTTGCAGTTAGTGAACACTGCCTATCTTTGAGCAATTATTATGGTAGTCTCAGATTACTGTGAAATAATATGCAGTGGCAAGGAGAGAAGAGACTGGGCAGACCATGTTTTGTAAATGATGCCTCCTATTCTGAAGATCACTGCCTCAGTTCTTCATTTCTTCCTTTTTCCAGGACTACAAATGAGCATAACAAGGCAGGTTTTTGCAAACAGCCCCTTAAAATAGTTTTTATTAAGACCAGATTAACAGAGAGAAAAAGTAAGGTAGCACAACTCTCTATAGTACACTCCCTTTTTCTGAGACATATCCTGGAGCTTACTCTAGGTCGCAGTTCTGCCTGCACTCTCAGGACACATCCATTTGAAATGTCTTCATCATCTTGACAATCAGATACACAGAGCTGTAGTCCAAAAGCAGGTGAAGACAGTTCCTCACCTACAACAATCTATTTCTCAAATATTGATGCTGCATGCTCCTTTTTCCGCAATGGTTTTCATTGCCACAAGCACATAAATACAGATTCTCCAACTTTTCTCAAGTCTGAAATTTTTTGTGTTTACGGTTCTTCTGGAGACTTATGATTGTATGTTTTACACAATTTTTTTATGAAATGATAAACTACACATAGATTCCTCTAGTCCTTATTCTCCACAGTAATGTCAGATTCTGCAAGAAGCTACATGCAGCTCTTTTGGCTCCACATATAATGCATATCATAGCACAAAGAGCAAGGGCCTTTGTTGAGAGAGACTAAATTCTGATGTGTCTTGGGCATTTTTCCTCTTTTTAACTATTATCATATGAAAATACAATACTGTTCAGCCTTGAGGAGAGGCGACTGAGAGGGAACCTCATCATGTGTATAAATATCTAAAGGGAGGGTGTCAAGAGGAGGAATCCAGGCTCTTCAGAAATTGATGCACAGGAAGCTACATCTGAACATGAGGAAGAACTTCTTTACTGTGAGGGTGACTGAGCACGGGACCAGATTGCCCAGAGGGGCTGTGGAGTCTCCCTCACTGGAGGTATTCAAGAACCATCTGGATGTAATTCAGCGCTATGTGCTCTAAGATGACCCTGCTTGAGCAGGGAGGTTGGACCAGATGGCCCACTGTGGCCCTCCCCACCAAAAGCAAGGAGATGGACTGATTTCGTGATTCTGTGACTGTCTTTATAGTGTGCCCATTCACAAGAGCAGACATTTACAAAGGATGCATTAACACTTTACTTGCATGAAGAAAATAGATTTTGTACAGCACTGCTTGCTAATATGCAGATTTTCTTAACTTTGGACAGCAGCACATGTACCTGCCTCTAGAGCAGTGAACAATGCTACTTTATACCAGTAACCTGGATGGCAATAAAATGTATTCCCAACAGATGTTTGTTGTGCATCCGTGAGGATGATTGCCCTAGGGACAGCCTGCAGGAAAATCAGAACAACCTTATTTATTCCATCAAAGAGCATTTTAAAACAAAGAATGCTCATATCATGCTGTTATTGTATTTTTTTTATATATCTGATGAAACTCTGGTTTCTCTTTCTTTTTCAAATTGGGTTTTTTTTTTCCGAATCTCACCCACATAGTCTGGATTTCCTGTTGTCATGCAGGTCTCATCTATGCAACTTACTTTTCTGAAGCATGAAACTCTTCATCCCAATGGGCTTCAAAATTTTGATTTTGCCACTTTTTTAAAGAAACTCCCATCGCTTCACTACACTTGGTTTTGTCTCAAGATAGAGACAAAGACCAGAAGAATATTTTTTCACTTTTCTATACAGTCTTTTACCCAGTAGCATCCCATTGCACTAACACTGTTGCTACTATATGCTCAATATTGAAGGTATATAAAGTAATAGCATTACTTTATTGCTAGATAACACAGGTAAACAGCTGTGCAGTGTCTGATTACCTAAAGCAGAAAAGGAAGAACATTAGTCCTAACAAGTAGGACAGAGACAGACTAATGAGGAAGTATGATGGTTAAAAAAAACCCTAAAAGTAAATATTTATGAGGAAACAACTGATGAAGTCATAAAATTAAAGAACAATCAAAGATGCTGATACACAGATGCAATCTGCTCTGTTCTTCAAACAGATATTCTTGAGTATGGTAGACAAGTATTGCCAGTTTATGAGGTTGTCTTGCACAGAAAACACATTCAGAGAGACAAGAAAGCATTTGCTGTAGTTTTCAAGAACTCAAATAATTCTGTTATTTATACAACACCTGACATTTCTGCAAGATTGGTTGCTTTCAGACTGATGATCAGAACTACACCTGTGCACTTACAAATAGAAACAAAACAAAACAAAACAAAAAGAAAAAAACCTCTAGCTTTTAATTTTTTATTTAGTGCATTCTCTATTCCTATATTAAGAGTATAGACATATTATTTTAAAAACAAAACCAAGCAACTTTATAGTATTTGTACTGCCTAAGTTCCCTAAATTTGCAAATTATTAAAATGCCCAGTGCCAGCCTTTGATTACAAAAATATTTTTAAAAATTGGTCTTTAAATAATTTTCATTCTAGGAATAATTTGGGATGTAGAGTGAGACTTTTCTACGTTCTATATAATATTTAAAAGAAAAGAAAACAAACTCTTAGAATTTTTTTACAGAAATCACTAGTCAGTTCACTAATATGAACAACATGTATTTAGCAGAATTTCTACCTCTTTCAAAATTTCACCAACTGCTGCATCACTCCCAGGTTCCATTTGTTAATCTGATCTGTAACATGTGATCTGGATATAGGTGAAGCAACTGAGTTAGAGCACCCTACAGTTCTTTTCAGTTGCAAGAAATAATATCTCAAAGGGGAAAGGACTTTTGCCAACATTATCATTTGTGTCTGTGGCTACACTATACATATAATATGTTAGTCAATAGGTAGTATAGCCATGGTGAAGTTCTTTAGCATAGAAACTGTGACCACAATGCTTTTAGATTATTTGAATGATACTGTCAGTCACTGAATGTGCTACTTGTCAGTAGCACAAGTAAACTTTGTTTTCAAAACATTTGCATAAATAAACAGAAGGCCGTACTGTCACTTTGGTCTGCATATATAAGGCAACTTAAAAATATTTATCTCTTCTTCATTTAACATTAATTTTATTCCACAAGAATATTTCATTAAATGGAAATAATGGAGAAAACTCTGTCAAATAAGGCAAGGTAGATACCTGTTACTTATTGATAATATTGACTGCAAGTAAGTCAGAATTATTAGCTCAGTCAAAAGCTGAATTTCAAACCATAAAAGCTACAGTATCCTGCAATTGAACTGAGGGAAAATATGTACTCAAGCAAAATGTAATTGACATGGATCATTTAGCAACGAGAGTTACAGCACTTCAATTTGCAGAAAGGAAAAGGACCTTGATTCTCAACACAGCAAGGCACTGAAAGAGCTTTACTTACTTAGGGGTCAGGAGGCATAGAGGTCCTTAACAGTTCAAGTGTTTTGTTTTTTTTTTAATCCCTACTTCTGCTTTTCAATTCATCTAGAAGATGCTTTTCTTCCACATCTCCAGTTATGGAAAGAAAGTACATTGCTCTCAGGGCAAAAACTAAAGCCACGAAGCTTGAATACATAAGAGTGACCAGGAGAAGAGACTTAGTAATTAGCATGAGTATGCTGATGGTTCATGGCATGAGAATCTACTAGTAAACACAAAATGACAGAAACTAATGGCACAAGTCATGTTTTGACAGTATAAATGAGAAAATATGGAATCTCCACTGCCTTGTATCACTGATAGTACAAGAAAATGGGCTAATTATCTGTTCTTTAGAAAGAAAAGAATAACTGCAAAAGTTTATGGAGATCATTAAATGCTAGTTGATCCCCAGGAAGCCTTGACTTCAAAACATTTGAATTCCTTGAATGTGCCTACAGTAAGGAGGAGAAAGCAAACTGAGACTGGATACATAAAGTCAAGCCTATTTTTTTCTCTCTTGATGATTATTATGGGGGGAATATGGAAGTGGATTTTATTTTATTTCATTTTATTTTATTTTATTTCATTTTATTTTTCTGTGTCTGCATTTGTGAGGGCAGCCAATGTTTAAGACCACTGCTAATGACAAGTGTTAATGACAAGTGCTACCTGTCAACGATATTGCAACAGCCTGTTACAACTGCAGTATTAGTGAGTTTTCCTTACTTTTGAAGGCACTCGATAACTCCCTTGTGTGTTACCATCAACACTGAATGTTTGGAGCCATTTGTACCTCAGACCATATCTAGATTTTTTTAAGTGCTTTCTGGGCCTTAGAAGGTTCTTCTCCCCTTCGAAGCTTCTGGTACACTAAAGACAAATGGAAGTTCGGGAAAAGGGTAGCAATCAGAGTCTGAGCCCAAGCCCAAGGCCTCGTTTAAATCTGGTCACAGACCTGGTCCCTGACCAGGTCTAACCTTGGGTCTTTCAAGGCGCTGGTGTTCTCCCACCTGTCAGCTAGTCCACTTCAAGGTATGCTAGTGAGGCACCACTACACAGACAGCAAGATCACACAGAAAAGAGTTAGGAATAGAGTTTAAGAACATAGGACACACTACAGTGATCAGGGACAGCACTCACAGAAACATACATGGCAACCAGCAAGCAATTTAAAATGAGACTGTCTCCTTTTGTCCTCCTTCTTTCCATTTTCCCATGCTTGTTCCTCCTCCAACCCACCTCGAACTCTGCCTTTCCCTGCCTTTGGCTCCACCCCTAACATCATAGAATAGTTTTGTACATTCCCACATTGCCCCTATTATCTCCCACTACAAATTTCACATAGTCCTACAAGCCCTCTCACATATCTCAGATATAAACTTCCCCCACTTATCATTTACAAAATATTCGTCTCCAAGACTTTGAATTGTTCCCTCAGTTGTGTTTCCTCAATCCCTCATCTGAGATATGCTCTTTGATCTCCCTTATCTCCTGTGCCTTAGTGTTTGTGTATCTAGGTGAGGTTTATTACTCTTTCTGTCTCTGGTCTTTTGTTTTTATCTTGAATATCTATTACCCATGTATGCCCATAAACCAGATGTCCTTACATTCCAAACATCTACATATCCCTTATATTCTGCATATCCATAAGCTTCCTAGTGTCACCTGAAAAATGTGCTTAACACTAAGCAACCTTTGGTAACATCTCTCACTCTGGTGTCATCTCAAGTTTGACACATAATCTTTAAATACCCATTCCAGGTTTGTTGTCAGATGCCATGAAGTTTTCCTAGGCCTTTGTGAACTCAAAGTCTGTGATTCGATATGGCACACTGACTTATAATGCTATAAAATTCTTTTTTACAGGCATCTTCTGCGCTAGAAAAGTGTTTTGTACAATGATGTGAAACAAGACATGGAGATAGTACAAAGCAATAAGGTTTGCTTTAAGCAAGGGCAAGTAACTATTATACATGCCAAAACAGAGGGAAGTAGCTAAACCAGGATGTCGTCAGTTTGAGTGCTAGAGAAAGCCACAGATTAGGTCTAATTAAAAGATGCTCAGAACTATGCAGTGGGTTACAGGGCTGTACTATTATCATTGCCATTAGAAACTCTCTGCAGGCCAGTAACCAGTCTTGTGTTTTACTGACTCTGTACTACTTAGTGCAGAAATTGTTGCTGTAGCATTTCATTAATCATAAAGGACCTGGCTCAGAAGACTCTATCTTTCATATAAGAAATGTGACTAACCCAAGCTTGTGTCCAGTTTGCAAACAGGTAAAGGAGAGCTTCTAGCAACAAAACATGAAACCGCTGATTCTAATCCCATACCCAGAAAACTCTGGTTTCCACATTATAAGCTTACCCATCTTCTACTTGCTCAGCTGAGCCCACTAACCAAAACGACTGTGTGTTCCTTTGCTGTCTAGTTTCCCAGCTATTGATTTCAGTCTCATGCTACTCAGTACAATACTTCAGCCTCAGCATGAGAAAAGTTGCTTCAGCACTTTAATGTCTTTCGTGCCCAATACATTCCTAGCACAACAAAAATACCCCGTGACTGTCGGTATTTCAGTCCTGAGGATCCTGCAGCACTCCAAAATGTTATTGTTACAGATTGTACCTTGCCACATTACACATAAGACAGCATGCATGTAAACAAAGCCAAAAGCCACATATATACATCAACACCAAAGGCAATATTGGCACCCAAACAGAGGACTCACTTTCAGGTAACACTGAGTCCAAATTTTGTCTGACCATTGACTAAAGGGGCATTGGTTCTGGATTTGACAATGCCTTATATGAGAAGGCAGTACTGAACAAGCTGTTGAAAAAATGGGCTAATCTGCAGGTGCCTTTAACCCTCCATGGTCCAGCTACAATTATGGATCTATATATAATGTATTTCACAAAGGCCAGTGTATAAATTGTGTGCTGGTTATCTCCAGGTTATGCCAATTTATTCTTAATCAGATGCATGTTTTGCTATGTCCATTTCAAGGGCACAGTCATCAGCATGCATGATTACCTTAATGATTCTGTGGAGCACAGTAGCCCATCAGGATAATTGGAAGCACATCCATATTCTAGAGTGCATTCCTGCACTATAGAAATATTCTTCAGAACATTTAAGAAAAAAAGAACAGTGCTGTGTCCATCAAACACCTTGATTCAAAAACTGGAAGAGGTTCAAACACCATACACTTTAACCTTGAATATCAGGGGATGGAAGAGATTTATTTTATCATAAAAATTCTGTCATGGAACTGTAAAACACTGAAGAAAAGCTATGCTATAAAAGAATCCTTTGTTTTGCAAATCACTCCAACATGATCGCAAACTGGGAATCTTTATGCTAAAAAATATATTGGCAGCTATCAGAAGGGAGTAGCAGGAGTGGCTTGCTCAGTAAAGGGAGGCAACCTGGCACCTGAGTGTGACAGCAAGCCTGAAAGGACAGTACCCTCATTGGCCTGGGCACAGACTCATGGTACCCAAAAAAGCTGAGCAGAGTGAGCCTGAGGATGGTGACAAAAAAGTCATCCTGACAGGATGGTCTTCCGCTGAAGAACAGTGATCTCCAGAGAAGCCCGTGGTGATGATGAAATTCTAAGGCCAGCCAGGAAGCCAAGGTGCAGCAAGACACATGGCCAGGCAAAGGCACAGCTGCAGCATCGCTCTCACAGATCCCAGTGGGGAGAGCCTGAGTTTGAAAACATCACCCAAGTGAAGGGGACACATGTCTATAAAGGCTTTGGAAACATCTTTTTCTCAGACATGTAGCTAACTCAAGGCCAGACAGATGCCACATCAATTTTCTTCTGTAGATCTGGCAGTCAGAACAGAAGAATATGGAAGAAGGGTGTTCGCTGTCCTGACAGATAGAGTCAAGAGTAACATAGTGCCATTATTTTCCCAGTTGTCTCTCTTTTAAGATAAACAGACTATGACAATAGTCTAAAAACTATAGCACATTATCCATTTAAAATATTTTTGTCTTCTATAAATTGCTTTTGCTATAGGGAAGAAGTAACAACAAAGCCTTTCTGTCATCCTAATCTTCCTTAAGAACCCTAGACTACCTGCTAAGAAACACCTCTGTATCTGGCTCAGATTTGGCAGGACACAGTATCTCCTAGTCATTCCAGTGACTGTTTACCTAACAGAAACAAGAAACATAACATTTCTGCAGGCTTCAGTTGATTCAAATGTTCTATTCAGCACTTCAAGACACTAGAAAGCGGAACCAGCAACTGTGGTTTCTCCACTGTTCCTCAGACCAGCACTACTAATAGTCAATATTAGCATGCAATTAACATAAAACCAAATAATTTTTATTACAGTAGAAATCACTCCCTTAAGCTCATATATATCACAAGATAGCAAGATGACAAAACACTTATTTTGATTCTTCTTCTGCCACTGGAATCAATATTAATGTTGTCTCTTGAGTAGGGATTCAATCAACGTAAGAAGCTGCTCACAAGCAGTAGTTTCCACTGTCTTTTTATTACCTACACAGTATAAATTGTCCAGAGTGGTCCAGGTAATCTGTTCACTCATACTTTTTGCAGCTCTTTGACCTTTTCATAGCAACTACTTAGGCTGTTATGCTTAAAAATTTTGACATCATTGGACTGCAGCCTTAGATTTCCTCCAGCATTCATATGGTACTTAGTGATTTTCATGGGTTCAGACCTATACAGCTGAAACCAGATATCAAGGATTTATTTAATTCAATCCTTGCAGTTTGAATAGACACTATTTTCTTTCCTGGGTTTAAATTTGTGCCACAGTAGAAACCTCAGTGCCATGTAAGCTTTATAAGCACTACCAATGATGAACTGAAACAGGATGTAAATATTGTCTCTAAATGCTCCTAGAAATGTAGCTACTCCATCAAACAACAAACAGACAAACAAACAAACAAAATCAGGCAAGAATGAATTTAATATATAAAATATCATACCGCTAACCATCAGAGCACTCAGGTACCAGAACTTGCAGGGGAAGAGGCAATACCAAAATACTCCATCATTTTTTAGAAGATCATCAGTTAATTTATTTAAACAAACATATAAAATAGGATGTCTACATAAAAAATACTGGACTTAACCTACAGGTGAAATTTTTGAGTCCTATCTGATTAAAATACCAAACAAAATTATTCTGAATTTCTGAAAATTGGACTGGAAGATTGAGTCCTAAGAAAATTCCAGGCAAAGAGTCCTGGGGGATGTGCCTGGGGGGCAAGGGGGCTTGTCCTCCAGTTATTTCATCTAGGCGTCTAATGTTGACCCTTCCTCTTGCATACATTAGAATACTTCTAACAGCCTCATTTTAAAATTTCTAAAGTATTAAACACATGGCTGAAAGTTGTAGCTCCGTGTGAGAGCAACTGTGAATTACCCTTGAGTCTCACACTATCAAGCAAAACACATCACCACAGCACGATTGGCTTTAAAGTATGACAACAATTCTGAAATAATGAAAATTTCAGGCCAGTTTCCTAACCCAGTCATTACTAAATAACCTTCCTCCAAATCACCAGTTGCTCAAATGAGACTACCAATGTGTATGTTCCAGACTATTTCCATAAAGATATACACTTTTACAAAACCTATATGAACATTTCTACTTAGATAGATCTCCATTCCTCCACTGAAATTTCTGTTCCTTTTGCCAAGAATGGATGAAGAAGTTCAAAAATTATGCTCCTAAACAATGCAGTATTTTCCCCCTGTAGCTACGCAGTTTGCATGGTATTTTATTAAACTTTCAAAGTCTTTTAGTGTTTGCCTACATCTGTCAACAATTTTAAACACTATCAATTTGTCAAAATATTTAGACTATAAATATTAGAGGCTGAGGAAGCAGAAGAGAAAAAAGTAAAAACAGTTTATCATTTCACACAATAGCTAGGAAAAATTTGTAATGACATAGGGCTAAAACTAAGTTAATAGGGCTAGTTATTATTAAGGCATTGGACCACAACTTCAAAATTTCCATTTGTGATCCCATTCCTCACCAAGTGAGCTAATAGAAACCAAAACCATGGAGACATCATGAAGGGACAGCAAAAGAATCAAAGTCTACATATTTTAAAATAATAGTATTTTAAAACCAAAACAAGCTGGAACCTAAGTAGAGTTGGAGTGAAACCTAAGGTTTTGCCATTTTAATTAGGGAAGGTGGAGAGGGTCCTCGTTCACATTCCAGACATTTGTATCAAGCTCTTCTGAAGCAGCACTACATCTGCCAGACAAGTTCACCACCACTTAGCTGGCACGTGGCTTAGGGGAGCAATAGACTGTTGGAACTTCATTATGCTGTCCACAGTGAAATGCTAACATCAGACAGCCATATGCTGCCATAAAAAGTTTGAGAGCCAACAAGTGCTGAACAAAGCAGTGGGGACACAAAGTTATATTGCAGCACGTGTGTCACAGGATTCTGAGACATCATGCACCTGCAATATTGGAAAACAGTACAGGACAGAATAATTACATCATTGAGCAAACCGTGCGATGCCAGATGGCTGTAAAGGAGTCTCTCCTCTCCTTCCCTATACTCCTTCTTCCCTCTCTTCCCTTGGGAAAATTTACCATTATCTTTTGCATAAAACTCCAACTGTTTTATGCAATATACAGCAAGAAAACAAGTTCCTTCTCTCATCAGAATATATGGGCTTCAGCTGGTAGCTAAAGAGAAGATGAAAACTCCATTTCTAACTGAAGTATCTGCATTTACTGGAGCAGAACCAGCCACAGGGCAAAGCTTATAGCCAATCCATAAGAAGAAAGCCACATTTATAGCGAGCCCAGCTGCTCTCTATTAGCGGCATTGCCTCTATCTAGCCCTACTTTAATCACAGGGGTTCACAAAAGTCACTCTTAAAAACAAATCATTAACATTTGACACAAACTATGAGGCTTATTTTTTCAGAACACTTCCCAGAAGACACCAGGCAAAGCCACATTTATAATCTTCTTTTTAAATTGCAATGTCATATCAGTCAACTCAGCAAGCAATTAAGTCTAACACTTGATCAAAGTAAAAGAAAACACATACTTACTTCCTTTACCTTGATTATTGAGAGAACATTTAAAGTAAACATTTAAGTAAGCAAACACATGCTTTAATTATTTTAAAAACAAGGACCAAGAGACAAAAATCTCTGTGATTTGTAGTTCATTAGAAGCTGATATTTGAGGGGGATTTTTAAGGCTTCTTTTTTTCTTTGGAGTAGCATACAGCATTTTTGCTTGGGTAACTGTTGTTTGCTAAGAAGTAAACTAGATATCTGGCAAAATGGGGAAGTTAGAATAAGTGCTGAGATTTTTCAGTAATACAATAATACAAAAATTTATCACCTTATCTCAAGCTTTAGCAAGTCAGTCTTGTAATACAGGAAAAAGCCCCTATGTTTATATCTCTCTGCTGATCTTCTGAAAAGTTCTTATTCAGACCTGATGTAGAAGTCATTGGATAAAGCTAGCATGTGTTCACATACATAATCTGTGCAGACATCAAGGTCTGAACAACTCCCAGAATCATCACGTTTAACAATAGGACTTTGTGAAAGTCTGAGCATCCAATTCCATACCTAAACCCCTTAAACACCAATTACTTCCTAGGTGTATTAGGATCTTTGCCTTTTAAGTCAGAGTTTAACACATGGCAAAAGTTACACGAGTATGGAAGGGAGTCACTGCTCTGAGAGCAGAGACAACAAAATTGACACAGATCATAGAATTATTTAGGTTGGAAGGAACCTCTAAGATCATCAAGTCCAACCACAAACCTAATACTGCCAAGTCTAACACTAAACTAGGACTCTAATTTATCTACACATCTTTTAAATACCTCCAGGGTTGGTGACTCAAGCATTTTCCTGGGCAGTCTCTTCCAAATATGTTTTAAAAGGACCATTGGTAGAGCAGCAAACAGAATAATACACTGTGCTCTAATGTCTGCAGCATAACACATGGGAATTTAGGTCTGTGAACATGGCAGAGGAGTTCATTACAATCTCTAAGCCCATGCATCCTGTTATTTCCATGTCGTTTATTGAGATACTCATTCAAATTCCCCTCTATTACAGATTTCAACATGGGATCATCAGGTAATTACATTCCCTCTCTAGTGCTATCTTTCTATCTATTATTCTTTTCTGGCAATAAGTAGGAAATAGTTAGTTTCTTTTTTAATTTTTAGTCTCCAAATATGGTTTATCAAAATTCAAAATTTTCCATACTATTACTCTATAGTTTCATGTGTTTGTTGCTTTTTCTGCCAGGATATTAGCCTCATCACTTTGAATTCCTATGTTTTAAACTCAGATTTTGCATGAAAAGTGAGGCAGACAAGATACAGTACCACTGCCAAAAGGGTATGTTTTCATTTTGAAAACAAAACTTAAGTTATGTTGATTTAGTTAGAAAATAAAATGAAATAGAAATGCTGCTACTCTTCTGCTTAGTCTGATTAACGTCAGGAAATGTAACTTCTTAAATTTCACTCTTGAGGAAAACCTCTTCATGCATTAACCCAGATAACTGTGTTGATTTAACCACACAAAATTAACAATTTTTGAGTACTGCAATAGCAAAACATTAAGTAAAAAACAAACATAATTTGTGTATCAATCAAAGGAAATTTATGGTGAAAGTTATTGTTGTCAAAAAAGGTCAGGAGAAAGGGTCTACATAGAGGTGTTGCCTCACAGGACAATTAAACCAATCTAGCAGGCAGCTGCTATGTGATGTGGTGGTCCTGCCCCCTCACTGTCCCACACTCCCTCCAGGACATCACCCCATTTTCTTCATACTTGGATAGGTATCAAGTTGATTGTATGGCAAGACAATCCTGGGAGCTAAATGATGAAAAACTAACCTTAACGAGAAAAAAACAAAACAAAACAAGACAAAACAAAAACATAATCTCAGAAACAATCTCCTCAGAAAATAATGGTTACATTCTACAGATTGCCTTTATAACTACTGGAAAGATTGTTCCAGGTGATCACAGGATTTTTCAAAGGGCTTAGGAATATGGACAGATCCCAGTTGACTGGAAGCTGGCAAATGTTGCCCCAGTTTTCAAGAAGAGCAAGAAGAATGACCCTGGAAAATACAAGCTCGTGTCAGTCTCACTTCAGTGCCTGGTAAGATTGGCGTGAAGATTATTCTGGGAGTCATTGAAAAACACCTGAAGGTAAACACAGCAGTTGGTTACAATGTAAAATTTGCTACCAACACTAATTTGGGTGGAGCTGTTGACTCCCTTACAGGCAGAGAAGCCCTGCAGACAGACCTCAACAAATTAGGAAGATGGGCAATCACCACCCGTAGGTTTAACCAAGTGCCAGATTCTGCACCAGGGGTGGGGCAGCTCTGCATGTATGGCCAGGCTGGAGAACAAGCTGGAGAGCAGTGCCGCAGAAAGGGACCTGGGGGTCCTGGTCAGTGGCAAGCTGAACATGAATCAGCAGTGAACGTGTGCATGAATCAACCTGAACACGGCAGCCAGGAGGGCCAGGCATGTCCTGGGGGCATCAGGCACAGCATCGCCAGCCGGGCAAGGGAGGGGATTGTCCCACTCTGCTCTGCACTGGGGCGGCCGCACCTCGAGTGCTGGGGGCAGTTTTGGGTGCCACAATGTAAAAATTACATTATGCTCTTAGAGAGCTTATGAAGGAGGGCAATAAAGACGGTGAAGGACCTTGAGGGGAAGCCTTATGAGGAGCGTCTGAGGACACTTGGTCTATTCATCCCTGAGAAGAGGAGACTGAGGGGAGAACTCATTGCAGTTACAGCCTCCTCATGAGGTGATGAGGAGGGGCAGGCACTGATCTCTTCTCTGTGGTGACCAGTGACAGGACCCAAGGGAACAGCATGAAGCTGTGTCGGGGGAGATTTAAGTTGAGCATTAGGAAAATAGTCTTCTCCCAGAGAGTGGTTTGGCACTAGAGCAGGCTCACCAGGGAAGTGGTCACAGCACCAAGCCTGCCAGAGTTCAAGAAGGATTTGGGCAACGCTCTCATGCACAGGGTGTGACTTTTGGGGATGTCCTGTGCAGAGCCAGGAGTTGAATTCAACAATCCTTGTGGGTTCCGTCCAACCCAAGTTTTTCTTTGACTCTAATAGAGGTTTTCAGCCTGGTGACAGAAACCGAAGCTGATACCCATTGCTCTGACTGATGCTGAGGTTCAAGACCTAGGGCAAAATGCTATTAATTTATCTAAAAAGTGAATAGCAGGCTCCAGATAAACCAAGAATAAATACTTTTATTGTTTTCAGGAAAGAACTGGCACAAAGATTTTCAGATATCAAGATTTATGCAGCAAGCTGTTTTTCTTAGAGTGTGATGGAGGAGTTCACTGAAAAGATTTGGAATTACAATGAGGAACATTTTAACCCATAACCTTTTCTTGACATTCTGTTTGCTCTTAATCACCTGTACTTCATTTAATATCAGAACTATGCTTTCTTAAATATCATCCTGCATATTCTATGGGGGAAGGGGGAAAGAGAATGTACATTCTGAAGTGAACTCAAACAGATACACTGGCATTTGCACAGAATGTCAGATGTTGGGAGGAAATCAAACACTACATTTCATCTTTAGCTGTCAGCCTGGTACTGGTACTGTTGCTGCTGCAAAGACATTTCTAGGAAGTCTATAATTCAAAAGGAAAGGCAAGGGTGAAACCATCTTAAAATATGGGAAGACTGTGATAATCAGATATCGGTTAGTCCAAATGGTCATGCCTCTAATTTTAGCATGGCATTAAAAGTCATAGGATGCACATTAAGCGTCACAAGCATGATTCTGCTGGTGCAGAGTGCTGGGCAACAGAGAAATCAGCTGCTGCTTGGCCCACATCCATGCGCAATAGCTGCTGATGGAGATTCTCTCGGCAGAAGATGTTTATCTTCATGTCTGTTGTACCTGAGCATTAGTCAGATTGTCAAAGTGGCTGGCTACATTCAAGCTGCAGTAATGGAGGAGGTTTGTGCTCAGGCACTGAGCAGAACAGTAAATGAGCAAAAGAAGGGAAACATGGAACTGGCTTGCGCAGATTACCACAGCACACGTAGCCTGTCAGACACAGGATGATTTGCCTTATTAAGTATTCATTAAAGTATGTGGGGGGGCTTGGTGGAAGGAAACTGAGTTTGACAGACAATCTGCACACACTACCTGGAAAAAAAGCCACCTAAATCCTCAGTAGAATAGAGCACTTGGAATAAAAAACTGTTGCTTATACATAATTTCTTGTATTAGTGATCCCAGTGCCTGACAGTCCACATCCATTCATACATTTACAGAATGAAAGGTGATATAGCACTTTTGTATGCTATAAACATTTGCATACAAATTAAATCAGTGGAAGATAATGGGGCAATTCAAAGGATATCAGTATTTTCTCGCTTTTCTTATTTAATTGCAAGAGTATATACAGAAAATCTCATGTATTTGAAGCTGCCAATTAAATTACTCTAAACTCAAGTAGTTAAAGAGTTTCTTTATTCTTCTTTCAATAATTTGGAGGTTAAAAAATGGCTGCCAAGGAAAGCTTTTAAAGCTGGTATTTATGGATATATTAGTATAAGTTAGTATAATATCTTAACTGCTACTGACACAGATGACCAGAGGCAAGGAAGCCAACTTCTTTCTATTCATCCAATATTGAAATTTGAATATTCAATATTGATACTTGACTACCTTTCACAAGGAACAACTGCTCTTCCCTGAGGCCTCCAGTAGCTTTGCTTCAGTTCTATACCAGATATCCCAGCTCTAGTTCCCAACTCCTCAAGGAATTACAGCTTAAATGAGCTGAAAAGCTTAAAAGAAAACTTCAGATATGTAACACCATTTCTCTTGCAGACCCCTACAGCTATTATTCCATAAGGTTGCTTGTTCCATAATCAGACATGCATGCACTAAAATTACAGTCAAAACTGTTTTCAATGCCTCAGCAAATTTTTGCAATAAAGTTTGCTGTTCAGTTCTATAAATAGCTAGTTGACCAGATACAAAGGACTTGCATTTCCTGTGCAATAACCTAAAGGCTTCATTCTAATAAACAAACACACAACCCCAAAATCTTTATGTACCTACGCAAAACCAATATTCAGTAATTTAACTATAAGACTTTGAAGAGTTGCAGAAAGTGATACCCTGCCATAAGAATGTTTAATTGTATCTTCAAAACAATTAAGATGCCATCTGTCTCGTACAGAAATGGTTTCTTTATTGTTTCGTCTATTTTTCCCAACCTTTAAGTTGGTGGAGAGGGGGAGCAGGGGCTGGAATGGCTTTTTTGATTAATTTTATACCAGCATGTCTTAGGGCATGCCCTGATCTATTGAGTTCCTTCCTTTTATGATTTTAGCTTTGCTCTTGCAAATCATGCCCACACTTTCCACCAGTAGAACAGTAACCTTTACCTTTTATAGAGTAATGCTGTACAGAATCAAAAGTACAGGCAGCAGTCAAACACTGCACTGACATTTAGGAAGCAGATGACGCCACTGGGGAGCAAAGGGCCTCACAGCAAGAGTAATGCTGCTGAAGTATCCCTGGAAAACTACCTTCCAGCCACTTTAAACTAAATGGATAATCCTGCCCAAGGGCACAGTTGCCTGGACTGTGGTTACAGCAAATCTGTGTTAAACCATTATCACCCTGGCTGTCTCTCCACCACACTGGTGGTGGCTGCTCCATCATATCATTTTCACCATTCTCTTGACAGAAGGCTCTGTTATGGTTTGTTTTTTTTCTTAAAATCAGTTTATATCAGAGAAATGAAACTGAGACCTGCTAGACAAAGGTTAAAGACAGGAAAATGAAAAATATTGAAAGGATATTGTCTCCAGTGTAGTGAAGAGAAAAACAGGAGGACATGGGAAAGAAACTGAACAGAAATTACTTTAACTATGTCTGTCTTAGGCAGAATAATCCATGTAACCAAAGAACTAAATCTCATCTGTGAAATTTTACTGAATATTCCTCACACTTCAGGGAAACGACTCTGTAATACATAGTCCCTATTATTTTCCTAAAAGAAATTAATTCTAAATGATAGTGTTTTTTCAATACACCAAGGTATAAACATTATAATGTTATTGACTATGGTTCATGTCTGAGTCATTAAAGAACTACAGCACTGTTACTGAAATACAGTTTCATGTGAAAATACACCCTTCTGCCAGTAGAAGGAACATGCCTGTCTCCATATCATAAGCTGTCTCTGTGTGCCAATGGCTTTTATAACAGTAAGAAAAGAAGTCCTTAGTGAGAAGATCAAAATTAAACATTAATTATGTCCTTAACTGCCACTATAAATTTTACAATAGTATGGCACAAGAGCACAAGAAAGAAATAAACGAATAAAAACCCCAACCCTCTACTCATGTCAAAATATGTGCAAAGGGCATCTACGCAATCTCCTGGTATTAGAGTGCCACCTCTGGTATTCCACCACTTTGGAATATTAGGACACTTTGCCCAGTTTTGTATTCACTCTAAGCAGGGAGACAAAGGTTTTCATGTACAAACTTCCTTGGGAACCACTAGAATAAAATTTGAGTAAAGATTACCAGTCTACCATTTCGTCCTGGGCAATTAAAGAGATCCTGTCAAAATCTGTTCATTCAAAAGCTTGGTAGTTATGAAGCAGTCTTGCAATATTTATATTACTGCAAGGCTGTTAGTCAACTGGAAAAAAAAGAGTTAAAAACAGGTCTGGGAGAATAATAAATCATTGCTTGTCAGTGGAGGAACGAAAATTGAGATTGACTATACATCTTTAAGAAATACCTTTTCATTATATGCAAATTTCTTCATGTATGTACATGTGAAGGAGACCCAGGATGATTTGCAACTGCATTTAAAAATCTGTTGTCTTTTTTTTTTTTTTTTTTAAAGAGCCTTTTGTAGAAGATGACAAAAGAGCACACAGTGTATAAGGAGATTTATCTAACAAGCAGATGTGTGTGAATTTACTTCAAAGATGGAAGAAGTTAACAGAAACATCTCCCTGGCAAAACCTTTTATGACATCAAATATACCAAATGAAGTAATTTCCAGTCAGATACATGCACAGAGCTTTTGACTTCTGCAGATTACTAGAATTGTTAGAAACTAGGTACATTCTTGAGAAAAAGTTTTTTCAAGTGAACCCTTCTGGATACACAGTGATATATGATTATCCATATAAACTGTATTTTTCTGGTGTTTCTATGAAATTCTTGGGAAATTAAAATCTCAAATGGGACAAGTATCCTTTCACCATTTATGTATTAGACAGTCCTTTCACATACCATTTGCAGGCTTACCTTAAAGCTTTCACTCACAAAAACAACAGGCTTCTCCCTACACATGCAAAATCACCTTCCTAGAAGTCCCATACAGAAAGTCACTGTCTGCCTCCAACTCAGAAGACAGAAAGTCTTCATCTACCCTCTAAAAAAATCCTTTTGTAAAATTTATAGAGGTAGTTTAAGAGATAACTAAATCCCATTAGAATACATCTTAAAAGTTACCTTTTAGCATCCTAAAAGGAACATCCACAGACACAAACAGTGAGTTTTCTGAAGTCAGCAAATGCCTTTAGCTGTAACGACCAGGTGCATAGTTAGTGCATGGAAATAGTGCAGCTCTTCTTTTGCAAAATTCTTCAAAAACTGTCTACATCATCACCTAGTTCCCCTAACTATCATCCACTGCCTCATCAACACTTCATAGAGTAAGTGGAGGCTTATCCCTCTGAATTCAGAGGATCAGAGTATTGGCTCTAGTTTTTTTACCTACCTTCTTGCCTTGACTCCTTCCTGCCTTGTGAAAAAAGACTCCCACATTTCAAGTGGGTGAATCATTCATGTAACAGCAAGTTGAAGTTTTTATTCACTGTTTCCCATCCAGAGTCACCAAAGTCAAAGCATGCATGGGCTACACAGGGCATGATTTCTCAAGGACAGTGTGTTCCTAAACCTCTGCATGAAAGAGATTCAATAGTATGTCAAATTGTATTGCATTAAAAAGACAGAGAAAAAAAAAAGCAGAATGAAAACGACTAAACTTCCAAGATATTCTGATCATTTTTGTAAAAAGTAAGGAAAGGAGTGTTACTGCATGAGATATGACAGCTGTGTTGTGCCTTGTGAAATACAAAAAGTGGCATTCAGCCTTCCCTAGATGGTGATAGATTAAAAAGCAGCATTTCACATCAAAATGGTTAATTTCAGTGACCTTTCCACATTTAGAAAGGAAGATGAAAAAGCCTACATGAATTACTCTTGTGGGCAACTGACAAAACCAAGGTGCTCATTTTATGAAACTTCAGTAGCTTTCTTAACATGCAATCCTCTCAGTAAGGACATGAAATTCAGGGCATTTGCTGCAATTTCAGGAATGAAATGACAGCAGCTGTAGAGAGAATATCTGTTTCTGTACCTTATTAAGGTCCAAATCTAAAGCTGACACAGTGCAGTAAGCTCTTGACAAGAGATGAAATTGCAACGTTGTACCAGCCAAGGAGCCATGTCTGCTTCCTTCATTTTCCCAGGGATGACTGCTGTCATGAGTAGATAATTTTGTTCTCCTATCAAACTGAGTGGCAGTGGGATGCCTGGTTCCCTTTGTGGAAGGTGTTCACATTGGGAACACCAGCAAGTCAAGCCGAGAAAATATTAGCTGGTATAAAGATTACAAAGAAGTCTGGGGAAAAAAATGTTTTTGTAACACTGTTATGCTTTTAATAGCTACCTCATATCAGCCATAGAGAAAATTCCAGGTGCTGTATTGCACTATGTAACAAGACAAGTTTTTTACTTAAATACACCACTGGAAAAAAAAAATGAAATAGAACCCAAACTGATCATGTGTCCCACTCCTTCACTAAAAAAAAGCACATTTGTGCATGTCAGTCCTGAAATCATCTTAATCACAAATCATCTTAATCACAAATCGTAGTGTAAATGCAAAACTATCAACAAAGCAAGGAAAAGCCTAAGGCTGGAAAAGAGTTTGTCAGACACACACACACTCACATACACATATATATGTAAATAAGCACGCTGTTTGCTTTGGTTTGACTAATGTAAAAAAACCCTGTATCATTAATGAATGACACAGAGTGCAAGAACTACTGTAAATGAGAGATTCAGTACCATTAGTAAATCAACAGGTCATATACTCTGCATCAGAGAGGGCTTGTCCTGTACAAATTTCAGCGGTAATTGTAACTGAACTGCACAAGTCCGTGCATTCCTCCAGTTCAGGTTCAACTACTATGACTAAGCTCCCCAGGAAAGACAACCATGTCTGTAAAAACAATGTTCAACTAATATATAGTAGAAACCCAGAAGTTCTTCAGGAAAGAGAGACATATCTCCTACTGTTCAAGAGAAAAGTATCAATAGTGAGAGAACAAAAATAAGTGAATAACTTTCTCTTTCCCTGCCACAAAATGATGACTTTTATGAACATGCCCTTAGTGAACTTTTATGTGAACCTTTTTTCTAAACGTTTTTTTGAGGCTGTAATCAAAAAATCTATTTTCTCCACTCTCCTATACAATTCTTTAGAAAATGTGGCAGGAACAATGCCAAAGTTAATTTGCATGTCACGGTTCCCATAATACAAGCGTCTTCCCTTTTTTTTTTTTTTTATTTGCCATCGCCAGCAAAACAAGCACTAGCATCACTGTGAAAGCCTGTTTTAAAATAATAGCTAGGTGGTACTATCTTCCTTCCTTCCTTCCTTCCTTCCTTCCTTCCTTCCTTCCTTCCTTCCTTCCTTCTCAGAAAGGAAGATTTTAGTCATTGAAATCTGACCTCTGCTGCTCCTCTCTCAAGTTAACATGGGCCAATTGCTATCTGGCTGCTTATTGCAATAGAGCCAAAGATGTTTTTTTAAGATGCAGCATATTTTGACTATGGAAATATATGGAAAAAGGAGAACAACACTTGACATTTCCTTTCCCTCCATGGGTCCATTCTACTGATCAGACAGATAATTATTCCAGCGAAATTACTGGAAGCAAGCATAAAACTGTTTTACTAGCCATTCAAACCCCCTGTGACTGCTAATATGTTTAATTAGGTCATTTTGATCACGGATGAAAAATCTAGTCATTTTGTTGAGATTGCATATCACTCAGAAAAGTGCTTGTATCCTGCATGTTCTGTATAAGTGTTGTGTCTCTGGAAGGAATGTAACCAGCATCGCCATTAGGCTTCTGAAGTGAGGCATTCTTGGAAACACTTCAACACAAGGAGGAAAAAAAGGTCAAAATGGTTAATATACATAATTTTTAAAAATAAAAGGAAGGAGGTAGATGAAATATTCAAAGTTATATGTGCAGAGTTTATATCATGTAAAACCTCATTAAAGCTATAATCACTAACTAAACTCAGTTTTAAACATTCTGATAACTTCTATCCTGTGTGCTGAGTGTACCCATTCCTCTGGGATGCCCACTCAAGTTATGTGATGTGTGATTAATGGATTCTACAGATGTTTTAGATTTCCTAGCTGTTTTCTTGCACAGCCTTCCTCCCCCTGTACAGTCACCCATACAACTGAAACATTGCAGTTCCACAATAATTCCCTAACTACACTGATAAATAATAAATATATGACTTTTCTCCTACCATTCAAGTCCTTTAATAGTCACTGCCATAGCACTCCTCCGCATTTTGCAAAGTCATAGCTTTATTTTTTTTGTGGACAGTAGTTGTAGTTTCACATCAAGAGCTGGAGATAACAAAAGAGGACAGGTGATGTACCCCTGAAATAACAGAAAAAAGGTTCTACCTTTGAGATAATCCATCTTTCATCAGAGGTTGTACTTAATTAGGTTATATATTGTTTTTAAAGAAGTACTTAGTATGAACGAGATAAAATGTATGAGCATATATGGGAAATGCACTTCCAACTCCCTCACTAACCAAGCATATTCCAAATCAGACAAAGCTGCTATGGAAGAAAATTAATGTACTACAATACATTTTTCTGAAGAGACTGATTTCAGCAACGTGCCAGAAACCCCTAGAGCAACGGTAATTCTGGGGTTAGGGTGAGTATGGAAGTCTAGGAAGCATCTTCACCATTCAGCAAGGTCTGTTTGTGAACCAAGGAATTGCAGCCATACCTTAAACCCACTCCCAAACCCATGAATGATGTCTGCAGTTTCGGGTACATCAATATAAGAAGGACATCAAAATATTAGAGTGGGTCCAGAGCAGTAGAGACAAGGTGGAGAAAGGTCTCAAGGACAAGACTTATAGGAAGTGTCTGAGGTCTCTCTCTGCTTGCTCAGCCTAGAGAAGAGAAGGCTGATGGTGTCCTCATCACAGCAGCACTATACTCTCTTTTCTCTGTGTGTGTCTGTGTGAACACTAGCTAATGTCCAGTTGGACAGCAGAGAAGTGCAGTGAGAGGTCTGAGTACCATCAAAGTGCCTTCAAAAGTGGAATCATGGGTCTGAGGTGAGG
The DNA here is from genome assembly GCA_013398955.1 of Callaeas wilsoni. Taxonomy (NCBI): domain Eukaryota; kingdom Metazoa; phylum Chordata; class Aves; order Passeriformes; family Callaeidae; genus Callaeas; species Callaeas wilsoni. Next base: position 19,533 of record VWPU01001491.1, on the reverse strand, counting down.
GTCTAAGGGAGAACAACTCCAGGACACCAGGGTTCACGTGCTAGCCACTGGTTTGGCTGTGCCCAGCACCAGCTCCCTGAGAGTCATAAAGAGTATGTGTGTGCATGTTGCAGCTGGCAAACTCCAGTCTTGTTCAGCTGGAATTGAAAAGCAGAACAAAGTCATCTAAAATCAATGCATGTCTATGTGTCCCGTGTTTATGAGGGTGCAGATAAAAGCACTGTTTTCTCTGTTTCAGTCTGTATGCCTGGTCATAGGTACAGTTTGTGGTGAGGGGGGGTGTGTGTGTTTGCACCTGCTGGGAATATGTGCTTAGCCTCACTACAGCCTGGAGAGACAGAACTGCACCAGCCTCATTGATACAGGAGAAATTCCCCAAGCCCAGACCCCTATGGGCATAGTTACCTCTAACAGGACATAAGATACATGAGAAAAAAGGCAGAATACAGAGATTAATGGAGTCATGATTAAATATATTCTATGGAACAGCCAGAGCAGTACTATGACAACATTGCTAAAATTTAGAAATGCATATTGCAGCCAAGCAGCTTCATCTTGCATACCACTGGCAGTGAAAAAATCTTCATTTACCCAAAACAGCTGCATAACAGTGTCATTTGCTTCTTCCTTACAGGATATTATCAGCTTGCAGCTTGAAAAAACTTCTGAAATGTGGTTAGGAGCAGGCGTCAGAGAGAGATTGGGCTGGGTGTGTGCACCAGGAGTCATCCTGCGGCATATATTAACATGTAGAAAATCAATGATATATTAACATGTAGAAAATCAATGCTCAAGTACTTAGGCAAATATGTAGAAAAACACAGTCTGTTTCTAAGTACATGGGGTCTTTACAGTCACTTTAAAATGTGTGTATGTTTCATTTCATCTAATCCTTTCTATTGTATTCAGAAATATGAATAATGAATACTTTTTCCAAAACTTCCAAATGTTGATTGAGGAATATATTATAAACTGGCATTAAAAATTAAGCATGGATCACAATTTGCCACATTTAACCGTTTTTAACAGTGTGAGAAGTAAATTGACTGCCTAGTGTTCTAGAGTGAAAATTTTAGGTTGTAAAAATCTGTTTTGAACAAAACAGCTCATTCATAATGACTTAAAGCTTTCTTGCTATATAGAAAAGTTGATGTTAGCGGAAAAAAGAGGTAAGAGCAGATGGAAGCATTTCTATGTCTTGTTTCTTAGGCATGAGTAATGTATGAGACAGCTGAAGTAAACATTTTGATGGATTTTCCTTTTATACTGTTACTGTGTCTTGTCACTTTTGATATTAATATAACTCTGCTATACAAAAAGCAAAGGCAGCAGCATGGACTTTATTGTATCTCTGCAACTTGTGAGGACCCCCTGCCTTCATGCTGAGTTGAAGAGACATTATTTAGCATTTATGCATCTTTATAGGATTATATTTATAAAGTAAACCAAATGGTGCTTAATAAAACAAAGCAGCTGAAGCTGAGGACTGGAAACCCACACTTATGTGCATTAAGGGGACTTACTCTAGACTAACTCTAGTCTGGTCTGCAGTCCAAATTGGACTGCACCTTCTGGTTCAGCCCTATCAGAAAGAAATGCTGCTCCACAGTGTGAACCAAGGCACAGAAAGTGGGGACAATCAAAATACTTGTTTCAACTGCACAACTGTGAACTGATCTGCAACGATAAACACGATCTGCCTTTGAAATGCTTCACTTAATGTCAGTGTCCCATTAAGATTTTTTTCTCTATTCTGTGGACACCCAGCCTATTTTCCACTGAAATGATAACATTTCCTGTCCTGTCCTAAATTATAATAGCTTCAAGTTGTCATTTAGATGGGATTCATTTTACCTACTTTTATTTGAGTGAGATTAATTTCCTAATATCAGTCATCCAGACTCCACTGTCTGCTAGAGAGAAACACACCTCCAGATGGAGATTAATTTTAGGGTGGAATGGATCACTCTGAAAGTGCTGCTTTCTCCACAGGATGGTGTGGGAGCCCAAAATATTTCTAAATTTAGAAGGGTAGGTCATGGTGAAAACATTTTCACAAAAAGTCATCAGAGCTAGTTTTGAAATCTTTCCGTATTATAATATAACTTGCAAGGTAATCTTTGTCCTTTTCCTAAATTAATTTGAATTAGTTATTAATTAGAGTCATAAATTCATTGAATAGTGCAAGTTGGAAGGGACACATACAGATCATTGGGTACAACTCCCTGCTCCTTGCAGGACCACGTAACAATAAACCATATGACTAACGCCATCCAGAGACTCCTTGAATTCTGGCAACTTTGGTGCCATGACCACTTCCCTGGCAAGTCTGTTCCAGTGATCAACCACCCTTTCAGCGAAGAACCTTTTCTTAATGTCCAGTCTCAACTTTCCCTGACACAACTTTGTTTCATTTCTTTGTGTCCTGATGCTTGTCACCAGAAAGCAGAGATCAGCTCTTCCCCCTTCACTGCTCCCCTTGAGAAAGTCACAGAACACAGAATCAGGATTTAATGACAACATAGGACAAACTGCAGTTCAAGCACAAGAGCTGCCACACAAGTTTACCGAGCGGCAAGCTATTCAAATATGACAAGACCTATTTAGCCCTTGCCCCTCTCTTTTCCCATGCCAGTTCATCCCAACCCACCTGGATCCTTCCTTTTCCAAGTCTTTACTCTTTCCTCTAAGCCTCCCACAATACACTACACACACACTAAAATCCTCTTCCATAAAATCCCCAAATTTATGACTGACCCATTGCAAATTGCTCTTTCCTCTGCATCCCATAGCAAATCATATTTGTCTCTAAACAGTCAGTTTAAATGGTTCTCTAGGGAGAGCTTTTCTGTCCTTATGTCATCCTGGGGGGTTTCACACCTTTTGCTCTCTTTGACTGGCTGTAGGAGGAGCCAACTGAGCATTTTTTATTCTCTCTAGTAAGGTGATGCAGTGCCTTTGATACTTCCCGTGTGTTTGTGTTTAATTTGCTTAGTAAATTGTCCAATAAGTTAAAATATCCTACTGCTACTAAACTGCACTGCTTTTTCCACACAATCACCAGCTTTAAATACAATTATGTCAATCTTGCAACTGGTGGACCAGCTTGCTGTAGACCGAGATGCAGCTTTTCGTTCTTCATGTGCTGGTGTTACAGTGGGTGTAAATTACTCCACAGATTTTTTTCTTTGCAGGCTCCTTAATTCTGATGATCAGATATTGAGCAGCAAAAATCTTCACACCAATCCATACAACTCCTCTAGCATAGGCTTCTCACCTCTGGCATACCTGATACACTACAGCACTTTATCTTCAAGTTTGAGAGGAGCTTACGAAGGCTGTCAGTGCTGGCTGCAGCATTTCAGATTCACAACATTAAGTCCCATTAAACTTCAGGAGGTCTTTTGAGTGCAACCTTTCTGGTTTGACTGACCATGACTATTTATTTAAGATTAGAAATAAAATTTGTTCAACAGAAGCTAATCTTGGCATTTTTATTTTTAGTATATTGAGGTTTTGTATAAAAGCAAGATCAAACAAGTGAAATACCAACATCCAATTCACTGTCCTACCCAGCATCTTCCTCTTACACTGTCTTTTATTCCTAATTTACTTTATTGATCAGGATAATTATTTCATCGCTGAGGAGTCTGACTCATTGACAGAACATATATCACCAAAGCTACACAAGTTTATGGTTTATGATCAACTAAGGGATTTTATTTAACTTATTCCAAGGTCAAAAAAGATCTTGTGAGAAGGTCTTTTACATTTGTTTTCATTAACACATCCTGGAATAAATTACTGCTATATCTGTGTAGTGCAGACAAGGAGTCTGGCTTGAAAATAATTCTTCGAAATGAATCTGCAAAAGCAAATTAACTACTTATTTTACATAGTTTTATTTCATGGTGGATTTTTAAAAATTAGTGTTATAAAAATGAGATTAAGTGCTATAAGTTAGGGTTTCAGTATTTATTATCTCCACAAAAAAAAATTTAAATAATCGTAGCAAGAATTGCATATAAAACTTATGATTCATTCAAGTAAAATGCTGTGTAAATCACTTGCTATAGCATTGTACAGACGTTCAGAAAATATTTTATTTAAAATAGTAGTTTAATAGTAATTTTAAGATCATAAAATTTCCCAGTTTGGTGGAGAGGGGGGGAAGAAAGGAAGAAAGAAAAAGAAAAAAGTAAAGCCCTGAAAGACACTAATGTCAGAGTCTAGTTTTGTATTTAGATCTGTGTTTTAATTACAGGTAAGTCAAAACCTCTTTTTCCTAGCAAACCAGCCACCACATTTTGTTCACAGCTATTTTGCCTATAAAACAACAATAGTATAAATGGTCATTCTGCATGAGAATAATACTTGAGTTGGCATGTACAGCTACAGTTTCAAAAACAGTTTGAATTTGCATGTAATTAAGAATTTAAAATTAATCTCTGTACTTACTCTTTTCAAATGTTTCTTTTAGAGAGTCCTTTTTCTTGTACATCTGTAGCAGGTCTCCTCACCAAAATAAAATGCATGTATGTAAAAAAGAGAGAGAGACTTTGTTTTCCAATATACATTTCACTAATGCTGTTGAAGACACACTTGCAAAACTGTAGAGAATTTATTCCTTCCTCTAAAAACAGAAACAGTACTACAGTTTAAAAATGAATATTCAAAATAAATATTCCATCCAACATTTAAGTAATCAGCCAACTGAATGTTTTTATCATACTTGTTTCAATCTTTTAAGTACTACAAGAAGGGAAAACTTCTGAAATGTGATTTGGGAAAATGTCAATCAAACTATTCTGACTGCAGAGACTTCAACAAATGCACATGTACTCAGCTTCTCATGGTATTCAATCTTCCGCTGAGGTAACTTGCCTCTCTCCCAAAAACAGTGTAAAAATTTCTGATAACATTAAATTGTGCATGCGGCCAGATTGTTTAGCACGGGGTTATGCCTCAAGCATGAAGCACGAATACATAGTTTCATTTAGGGTCTGGCAATTATTTTATGATAATGACAATGAAGATGCACCAGAAGTTCGAGACCTCCACCAGGAAATTAGTGATACAGCAGGAAGTTGTAAAAATGCTCACATAGGGCAGTTCAGATGCAGTATTTGACCAACTTTAAAGATGCCCAAGAATGGCAGAAGCATAGAAGGCAGCTCTGTGTTGGAAGGAAGGCTACAGTTAAGAGGGCATTTTGGAACAAGCTGTTTGTGCTGCCGTTATTGCACAGCACCCTGTTGGCAACTGCAGTCATGAATTTAAAGATTCCAATGCAGCAAGATACATTTAAGCTTTTACAGACAGCTAACAGCTGGTGCAGCTGAGAGGTGTGAGTCGTTTCTCAGCTATACAAACACAGGGTATAACATGCAAAAATTCACCCAGTTTAGCCTTCTGCAAAGAGCTCCCAGAGAAACTGGGTAGTAGAACAAAAACTGAGTAAATGATATACGTGTGGGCTTCCAGCAAGCCAGTTTAAAATGAAGTGGGTGATACCACCTGAGGATGAGCAGGCCAAGAAGCTGAGTACAAGTTGCTTCTACAAATCCTCTGAAACACCATTATAACTTCCCCAGAGGCATAATTTCAAAGTGCTGTTTTTCCTGCAACCAGCCATGGGCAAGAGGTCATTTTACACACCATGTTGCCACTTTGGTGAGTGAACCAGCCTTAAGGCAAGTCCTCCCAAAGAAAACATTAAAAATTCATGAAAGCATTAAATATGGGATCAGACCAGCAGCAATAGAATCCAGAAAAGCTTTCATTCATTCATTCATTTCAGTCTACCAAGTTCTCTGGTAACTGTCATACATGTGGTTGTATAATGTATATGGTTTTGAGATTTTTCTAATTTCCCTGTAAATATCTTTAGTTTTAATTCTGTAATTAATTTTAAATTTTGTAATTAATAAACATTTAATTTAATATTGTTTCTTTCGACATCATAACTAAATTTGTAGACACTGATAAATAAAAGAAACATACAAAATTTTCAGCTTTGATTATAAATTTTCCTACAAATATCCAGTGAGAAAGAAATCACTTTGTAACTCTGTGTCTTAGTTTTCATGTTAGTATATTATTGTTTGCAATTTTACTCAGAAATCACTAATAATGGGTCGCATCTATTATGTCTCATAATTTGAGCCACAGATTCATTCAAGCAGTCCCCCCTTCTCATGTTCCCACGCAATCAAAGCCTGCCACAACTTGCACATGTTTCTAATCCTTCACAAGCTGTGCCGCTAAAAATCACAGTAGTAGCCTACGTCTAGTCACTAATTTTTCATGGCTAGGATTTGACTAAAACGAACACAAACAACCCTAAACTCAGCGAGCTCTGTAATACATGTCTCAAAAGAGCTATTAGTGTGTGAGAAGTGTCAGAAGAGGCTTTGCACTGGAGCTGTGGGTACTGCATACTTCTGTGGCAGTGAAGAGCCCCATCTCAGGCTGAGACACACAGGAATGACGATTATGCGACTGTACTGATCGCGGTCGTTTTAACTGCACTGCCGCCACTGCCAAGAGTAATGGGCAAAATGGCAGCTGCAAAACATCTTCCCTCTAGTGAGTGCACCTTCCTTTTTACAAACTTTCTTGTAGACTGATTTCTCAATGTTAGGTTATTTTAGTTCGTATTTGGATGGTATTTCGCATTCTTGGCAGATACAAGACTTCATTTCATTTATTAGAACGCATTTCTGACTTGAATTTTACCCAATAATACTGTTATTCATCTAAGATTCTTGGATGTAACAGTTATCTATAATTCATGAAGTCCTCCCTACTTCACTGACTATAACTGCTGCAACAGTAAAAAGTGCACATTGAATACTGCACACATTATCCAAAAATAAAGTAGAAAAAAAAAGTTCAAGACATATAAAGAAGAAAAGGCCTGCAGAAAGAGAAAGGAAGAATGTATCCTTCACCACCATTTATTATGGATCTGCCAAATCTATAGCAAGCTAACAGAAACCTTTTTTTTTTTGTGAGTAGGACTGGGTAGAATTTAAACACCTGCAAAACACTAAAACACTTGCACTGCTACCTAGAAGTTATTATTTTTTCTGAGTGATAGGCTCAAAATCATTTTATGGGCAAAAGGAAGAATTTCAAGAATGAGCACCAATTATAAAGCAGGGTGAGCTTATCTCAAAATAAGAGGGAACTGGAGGGTCACCTTTGTTTGGATATTTGGCTGCTCCAATGAGTCATCAGTTTCTATAAACAGCCTTCCCTGAGATAACGAGTAGAGAGCAATGTCTTTCTGGTGTGTGACCAACCTGGTGTGTGCAGGTGTGTGTATATGGCTCAGTCCAGCATAAAGCATAAAACTAGACAACTAATAAAACAATCTTGGAAAAAAAACAAATTTCTGCTGACTTCAACCACATACTCCTTGCCTGTGACTGGAGATACCCAGCATCAAGATGCAGAGACTGATAACAGGAATCACATTCATATCATCATTAAATTATTTATTGCAATTGCTATATTAGAGATTGCATTGCTTTATGCCTCTGCTAAATAAAATTCCATGTCATGCAAAATATATCAGATTAGTGAATTTCACAGTAAATATTAAAACCTCCTTGTGGAACATCTAAAAGAACCTGATTAGAGACAATTACCTCTGTTTGGCAACAGCTCACTCCTCACCTGGAAAAATTTGGATGAAGAAGAGGCAGGGAGTCCCAGCACAAGAAGAACAAACAAGGGTCAATGGAAGAGAGAACCAGGCCAGCAGCTCTTGCTCAACAGGGCAAAATCCTCAGTATGGAGCTGTAGGAGTAAGTGAGCAGCCTGTGGAGCACCAGGGAAGATGAAGGGCTCAGGACCAACACAGAAGCCCTGTGGAGATGGACACTTTATCCCCTCAAGACCACAGCACAGGGGCAGCCAGAGTCTTTGGCCCAGGTCCCTGCTGGGATTTCCCGTGACAGCACGGGCATTAATAACCAAGCTGCAATGAGTACCCAGCTACCTGGGCAGGTGGAGCACAGAACTCATGGGGAGACCCTTACAGAGCTGATTTAGATCAATCTAGAGAAGAAAGTCCAAGGAGGCTTTCTCAGGTACCTGCTCTCTTCAGCTACCCTGGGAAGTGCAGGAGAGGACAGTGTCAGGATCTTATTGCAGCTACACATTGAAAGCACAAGAGATATTAGCTGCACCAAGGGCAGGACTGTGTTTCTTATCATTTTCCCAGGAGAAGAATTTCATGTTATTTTACAATTTTCTAGAAATTTCTGGCATATCAGAGAAGATGCAAAAGAAAATCATGAAGGTGTTTTATTCTATAAAACATAAAATCAAAAAACTCACTCTCTTAATTTGAAAAACTGGACATGAAATAGTCATGAAAGAACAGACATCATTAGCCACTTTGGAGTTCATTTCCAAAGTTTTTTCTGTGCTTCATTTAGCTATGAGCTGACAAGAGGGATTCTGTGTTTCTTAAATCTGAAGTCTCATTCATCAGAAAGCATACATCCCTCTGGAACTGCTTCCCAGGTTGCAACATCTAACTTCAAGAATTTTTGCTGGAATTCTACTTAATGCGAATGTATCCTTCCATATTTCCTATAAACCAGAACACCCTTGACCAATGTGATCAGGATGTTGACTCATGACTCCCCTGCTAGTGTAAGGCCACCTGACAAAATACTGGTGACCTGCAGAAACATTTTTGAAGTGCTAACTGCCTGGGTGACTGGTCTCTATCATGAGTTAGCTTGCCAGGGCATTTATGGGGCAGATACTTTCCTTCTGGACACTGGTGAGAAAAGGAGACATTAATCACCTCTGGGTTTATGAGTCTCAGTACACACATTTTTCATGTCATAAAACTCTACAAATACTTATACAAACACATCAGTGATAAGAAATTCATCTAATTGCCAGTTTCATAGTGAGACTAGATATAATGGGATGCAAGTGATTTATGGGGTGACTGAATGATGGACATAGCTGCTCAGGACTCTCCAATTCATTAAAGAGACATTTCTTTGGGAAACTGAGCAGGCTGAAGAGAAAGCTGCCTAGAAGTCAGGAACTGGATCACTCTGTAGTTTGGTTCAAACAGAAACAGAGAGCTTTGGCAGGACCCTCCTGGTCCCCTGACAGCACAAGGGAGCAGCATGGCATGAAAACTGAGAAACAAGCAGGCTGGCCAGCATCTCCCGAGAGCAGAGAAAAAATCGATATGCTCCCATCAAAACATTTCCTCAGAATCAGAAAGCGTTTTTCTTATGGATGGTTTTCAGTGGTTCTTCCTACAGTGCCAGGCCATTAAATTTGTCATATGTCACCTCAGTGTTTTCACAAAAAAAAAAAAGTAATCCAAAAAGCCTTTATTGCAGTTATTCCCTTCTCTCCTTTTGTTTTTTACCCTCCCTTCCTGGATCTTGAAGTTGAACACCACTCTGTATAAAGTGATTTATAAATATTAATCAGAGGAAATACATGAGGAAGGAGAGAACAGTTAATGACTGCTTAGAGAAGGATCTATTTTATGGGAAATTAAATTATTTTGTTACATTATTATTTTAAGTTGTTAAAATTATAATTAATTTTAATAAGTATTGTAGCAATAATAAATGAATGTCAAAATGTGTTGCCTTTGCAGTTTTTTAATTCAGAATGAAAACTTATACCAGGAAAAATGATCTATTCAATACCAAGATGTGGTTTTTACTAAGAGAACCAAAATTTTTACATAAATGCTAATGAAAACACAATGATGACCAATAGTTAGGAAAATACCGAAAGTGTGTTTGTCAGGGACCACCACACATTTCCATTATAAAACCTATTAAATAGTGGATTTATACCCCTTCCTACACAGTCAATCAGAAGAAAATCTTTACCAATATTCTGGAAAAGAAAAACAGTATCAGAAAGCCTATAGAACAAAGCAGAGAAAGAAATACAATATTCTATTTTCGTTTATTTTATTAACAGTGCTATTTTGTAAATCTTCAGTAGTGAAGGAAAAGAACTAAACCACAAGAAACCTTTGGGGTTTTTTACTCGTTAAACACTATTCTCACTCAAATTCTGATCCATCAAGCCAGGTCATAGCCAGGTCATAGCTACTCACTCCTCATCCTCAGAAAAATACTTCAGTCCTATGGAGAAGTTATCTTTTTTGTTACTGTACATAGAAGATTGTGCTCATTTACATTGCCACACAAAACAACCTTGTTTGCATTGGGAAATTAATTTGCAGAGAATAGATGTTATGATGCACAGCTAGAGAAGAAAGAGCATGGCACATCAGAGTCATCCTGAAAGAGGTCTATTCCTACAGTTTGTTTCAGTTGTGAGTAAAGATCAACTTAGGAAAATCTTCTATTTATAGGTGGCATGATAATAATTTCTAGACCAGAAGGTAAGAAGTATTTCTGGTAGCAATATCTACCCAAGATTTACAATGTCATTCTTTGCTGACAGAAAATACTGAAAGAAAGGGATGGGTGAAGCAGACACAGTATTAAGATACGTGGCAGAAAGGAAAAAAAAACAAGAACACAGAGGCAAAGAGAAAGAATGAAATGCATGGATGAATTTAAAGAAAAAAATAACAGAAGGACAACTGGCAGCTTGTTATGCTACTGTAAACAGACAACTCTCAAGCATTCAGGCTGAAAATCCAGCTGCTCTGCAACAGCACATGCTATCTATGCTCATAGTTTGCATTTCCACTGAGACCGGACTCCATTTTTTCTTTCCTAAACTACATTTTCAAAGCTTAAATGTAACTCCTACACAAGTTTCCAAAGAAAAGAGAGGATACTAAGGGAAAGGCTCACACTTGCGTAGTTGATTTGTTTGCTTGCTAGTTTTTCAAATTTAATAACTGAAAATTATCTTCCAGCAATTTCAGCATTGCAAAGTCATCTTATAAAGTCCTTTCTCATCTGTTAAAATCTGATATATGGTGAGAGTACAAATGCAGTCAGTTCAAATACGGTTATCTCAACTCAAATCCGTTAATTCAAGTTCACAGGGTGCTAATCTGACCTTAGAATAGGATGATGGAATAGGCATGACCTTGAGATAGGACGCTTTTAAATTCAGACTACAGAAGTTCTATGTATTTGAAAGTATAACAGCTTGGACATAGCATGCAAGAGTTATTTACATTTTGCATACAGTCCTTCTTCTTACTCAGAGAAGAAACTGGAATTAAGCAGAAAAATTTAGGAATAATTAATCCTCAATGTTAATTGCTTATGTCAGCAACTGTGAAGACACATGTTCCTAGTTCCTTACCTTCCATGACTATTATGACCCCAAACTTATCCAAGATTTTTAATATTTAGCTAAATACAAATTGACTCCCAAAACTACCCACTCCAGGTCTATGTCAAAATCCCTCTGTTCCCAGGCAATGCTGATGTTGGCCTTTAAAATGTCCATTGGGAGAGAAAACACCTTCAGATAGAAGTGTAATTTTTCCGTCTTATTCCTGCAGGATATAATAGGAACCATGCTCTACCAACACCATTTTATGATGACTGTTCCAGTTCTACCACTTCTGGGTTACTTAATACCTAACCACCTAATTAATGCAGCAGGTTAAGGGAATAAACAAAAATATGAGGAAAAAAGGTCTATCTGCACTGGACATCTTTCTATGTTTAAGCTAACCTACACAAAAGGTAAGAATGCAAACTTTATTCAGTATTCTGAACATAAGAGTTGTTAATTTAATTATCTTAGAATTTTGGGATTTGAGAAAAATACAGTACTATCTTCTAGAAACAATGATAATGATTTTTATGCAGATTTTTTTTTCCTGTATTGAATGCAGTGCGAAGCATTGAAACCATCAGGTTACTTAGGCCATCTTAATCTACAAGAATTTCAGGGAGTGAGCTCTTGGTTCCAATTTCATTCTGGCAAGTCTACTAGAGCTGAATTATTTGTCCATAAACTGACCAGTAGACTTGTTATCTAAGCTGGACATATTCTCTTTATTCTTGACAATATGTCAGAAAAAATAGAAATGAATGTAAAAAAAAAAAAATTTTGCAGAAGAAATCACCTCAAGCAGAAACACTCTCACCATTATTTTAGGTTTAGCTTTAGAATCACTCCGAACCAGTAAAATTTTGGAGCTCTCCATGTGTCTTTGAGTTCCACTACTACAAAAACTTTCTGTTTCAGTATCTCCATAATTATCTTTCACTCAAATGTAGCAATGCAACAGAGAAAAAAAAATCACCTAAAAATGCACATTTACTCTATGATCACAAATCATTGATACTGCAACAAGGCAATGTCTTACTGTATTTTCCTCTTTTCAATCCATGACCTTGCAATGCAGTTTCCATAAAGAATGAAGTATTAATAAAAAGAGTCCTTGCATTGCAAAGGGCATTTTCACTATGTCAACATTTTCCTGTCTGACTCAAAAGGAAAACATCGTTTGACATCCCACTGAAATCGGTTTTATAATACCCATATATATCCATAGCTATTCCACAGAAGAATATTCTGCAGTGCTAAGAAAAACTAATAACTTCTCATCCTTTTAAAGAAGTTTAAAACCTTTGTAATCAAAGAGCAAACAGAGCCCTTTTTTTGCATCTTATTTACCTAAAGCAATATTTTGATATAAAGCCCTACTTGAAAAGCTTTTTGTTCATATGATCAAATCAAAAACAAGCTATTTAGGACTGAGTCTGCTAATTATGGCAAACACTGCAACATCTGCTATTGAAGCAGCTGAAAATAACAGACCAGAAGGTGGAGTTCTCAGAAACATGACCAGTTTCTCAGTAATACTACATTTATTACCAACTGCTTTGATACACCTGTTCTTCAGGGAAAGATTGGTGTGATAGTTAATGGTTTTAGCCTTTTAGTGGTGATTTAGCATTGGAACTTGTCCTGCTGAAAGCGTGTAGAAGCTTATCTGTCATTCATTTGAAAGGCAAATGGCCTTGCATTTACTGTATGGTAAAAAGAAAAATCCACAAGGGAAGTGCTACACTATAGCTAAGGGACAGAACACAATGTTGATACCTCACCTTATTTCCAATATTCCATTAAAGTGAAATTTATGAGAAACTTTATTCATTGTCCTTTGCACAGTCATTTTCTCTGGAAACAATATTTTCCTTTCCAAAGTTCATACCCAGGAAGTCATTTAAGAATGAATAAGACTCAAAATCCTGTTGAATTCCAGGTGGAGGAACACAGAATTAGTGGGGGAACATCTCATTCTGGTAAGAAACTCAGATTGCTTCTAATTAAACATGACTTGAGAAGATGACTAATTAGTTGACTAATCTGAAATAAATAAGACTTGTTTGCGAAAAAATAGAAGCCGTAGGAAGTTCTGTCTCAAGAGGCCTCAACGACACAGACCAGTGTGCAGAAATTTTCTTACTGCAAGGAGGTAGTCCACTCTAAAATAATGACAATTTACTTTAAAAAAATCCCAAACAACAAAAATATCCCTCTAGCTTCAGTCGAAGACACTAAAGGAGAAGCCCAAAGAGGTTCACTACTGAGAATGGTAGAGTCACTGGTACCCATGTTGCCAGCAGCAGGGTGCATATAAAGGATATATTTCATTTAAGCAGAAGAGAATGTGCTGAAACAAACCAACAGCTGGTCTGTGCAATTCGTCTCCAAACAAAAAGTGTGAATTTTGACTAGGAATTAGGTGCACTCAAGTTCTGTGAATTTGAAGTCTTAAAAAAAAAGTGTTTCTTTTCACTAAATCAATATTCCCAGATGCATTTTCCCCTCTTTCTTCTTTCAGGGTCTCACCACTCATCTCCTGTGTAAAATACATGAAGCAGTTCAAGAAAACTTACATGGTAATTGAAAACAGAATGGCAAATATGTACCTACAAATTGAAGAAAGCTATGACAGGTTAAGCTGTTAATGCATCATGTTCTTTACAGGATGGGTCTTGAAATAAATTTTCCATTTAGTAAGGAGTTTTACTTATCTCAAATAACTACATCGTGACCATTTTGAAAGTGAGAAAGGGAATAGGGGAAAAGCAATACAGTAATTGATTTGAAAAGATTACTTTCAACAAAGGGCAGCAAATTTATTGGTGCACCATACCTTTTGATTTTGAGAGGTGTTATAGGGCGACACTATCGAGAAGTGAAAATGAAATTCTGAAAATGAATCTTTAGAATATGGATAAACATAATGTAGAATTGGAATTCAGGATTTTTACTTCAAACAGGCCAGATATTGAGGGAGTTAGTCAAGTTGAAATTCAGAAAATTAAGTCTCTTATCTGGACACACAGGCTGCAACACAGGGCACAAAAATAGGGAGTGACATGGGCTCAACTACTCAGTAGTCAAAGTACTGAATATTGCTCAATATCAGCCATTTGGAGCATGAAGATTTTCTTTCCCACTGTCAACTTATATTGCAGAAATATAAATACCCTGTCCCTTCATCAGCACAAGCCACAAGAGCAGGTTTATAGTTCTGATATCAACAGACCTATGTTTTTCTTCTCTCAAATCCCCTTGTTAATTCCCTTAAAATATGAGCTAAAATATACAATAATGTTTCATTCATCTGTGACTTGCTGCAGGATTCTTCATAGCCACCACAGAGCCAGTCTAATGGCCAAGACCTGACTCTGTCAGCAGCTCCTGCACAGCATCCCAGCTGCTGTTCTCAGCTACACTGTGAGCCTCTTCACCCATTCAAGTCAATATTCACATAATGTAAAGCTTTAATTATGTATTAACATACTTCCCACGCTAGAGAACTCCTCCACAAACTGTTTCAGTTTCTCAAATGTCTTAAAGACATTAGCACAACACTGTAGTAAGATGCATTTTTTTAATAGTTCTCAAAGGTCACTGACTTGGGCACATATTGCAAATTCAGAGAGCACTGTACCAAAGAATTCTTTGAACTAAATATATGTTCTGTCAGGTAAAAAAATGGGAAAAAATCAGATTTATTATGATCTAGCCTTTAATCTCATAATAATTATTCATCTAAGTATGCTTTTTTTTAAATAAGTCAGTTTACTGGATACTTGGTTCCAAATTCAAGTGAACAAATGGCAGATGCAGATCACTTGGTAAGTTTATAATTCATTCATTTCCTGATGCACAAGTCTACTAATTCACTCACCCAAGACCTTCCTCTGTGCTAACCGAGCAGCATCACAGTTATACCAGCTCATGCAATACAAATACTGCCCACCGCAACAAGCTCTTGAAGAATAAATAAATTTTGCTTTTTTTCTTTTCCTATCAAACACCAGGAAACATAAAACATGACAAACACCATATACATCTCCACATACTACCTTTTCATCCAGACTCTGAACTGCTTATTTAGCTTTGAATCTCTCATTTGATAATATTTTATTGTCACATTTTGGATTTACTTTACTAATGGAAGAACCAGCTATTAGCAATTTAACCAATTTTGTCACTGATTAATTATGGTCTTTTCAGTGTCCTCAGAATTTTATACAAGAGGCTAAAATAACTTAAACTCCAGTTTGCATCCAGGCTGATAAAACTCTTCAGCTTTCACTCTTAATATATTTGGCATTATTTTTTATATTAATTTTACAAACATGGAATACATGTTACATTTTTGCAATGCCCACAGCAATTACCTTCAGTTCAGTAATAGTTTCTCTTACTGAGCTACATGAACATTATTCAAACTCAGGTGCTTCAAATCCTAGCTCTTGTCACTAGTTCACATTATGGCTATTTTCCTTCCCACTGGCGCCTGTTGGTTTTAAACCCTACATCAGTTTTGGTTCACATTTAAAGAGAATTAATGTTCCTGTGGGACTTTTAAAAATTATATTCTTTTCTTTAAGCTATTTACTTAGTTTATTTTATTATTGATAGTATATTCTGTTGAGAAATAATTCAGAGACAAGAAATCTGATGGATATTTTATGCTGTCTGGATTTGATTGATCATTTTGAGCCTCTGCACAACAGAATCTTCCTACAAGCTGCCTTTATAGATAAAATGCCCAATTATTATATTTTTTTAAATTATCAAACCTAATCATTAGTGATGATAGGCCTTCACAGAAGAGGAAAAAGCAAATGTTTCTGTATTTTACCTCCCAGGAGGAAATAAAGTGGGTAAGATTGCTGCTGCTGTGAAGAAAATTAGTTAGAAATAGGCTGCATGCACACCATGTACCAGCACAGGACAGGTGCTTTTGCTGTTTTGAATCTAAAGAACTGCATTTATTCACAAGTGGTGCAGAAGAAAGGTAGTGGGTCACACAAGCTGCCTCCATTTGTTTGGAAATTGGACTTTCTTACTGTCTGAAATCTACCTTTACGATCCTGAAGGGAAAAATGAGACATTAGGACTAGCACATCAGAAAGCTCTAAATTCTAGTCAGAGTAGGTGTATATAGGAATGCCAACAAGATTTTGAGTTATTATAAAGAAATTGCCAAACTCTTTCACATAAATGTTCCTAGATCTAAAGTGTCCTTATTGACATGATTCAATAGCCCCCATCCTGCTTTTGTGCCACAACATAATCAGAAAAAAATACTATATTTGGAGGAGAAAAAATACCATTTCTGCTGAAAGAACTTTTTGTTTAGATGCACCTTTTTAGACATTCAGGCCACACCTAACTGTACTCTAAGGGAGACTGATTTATAAGTGGGGCACAGAAAAGTAGCCAGAAGGATCAAAACTAGATTTGTCATATGTCTGGTAAAATCATACATGCTTGGAGACAGAATGTACAACCTATTTTTGTAAATATTATTTTAAAAATCAATGATAACATTTAGTAGACGTATATTACTATTTCTCTATCATAGTCTGGTCCCAAGTGCCACAACATGAAATTTAGACAGCTTTGGAAAGGAAGCTATTGTAAACATACACTGACTGAGAATGTAGTTTCCCTGGCAACCAAAAGATCTGAGAACTCATTCCTTCAGGTTGCAATTCTGTTTATGAGCTTCCACATCTGCTTGCATAGGAATGAGGCACCTGGGATTACATTTCTACAGTGATGAGTGAAAAATTAGAGAACAATAGACATTACATAGCTAATTTTGTACAGTGATGAAAATGAGTCTTCTGATGTTCATTGTCAAGGACCACCCAGAATATCTGAGGACACCAGTATTCATACCCTGATTAAGCATCCAGCCTTTTCCCTACTTGCCTTGACGGGAGCCAACACCTGTAAGAAAACCAATGATGATGCTCTCCTACTTTGTACTTACGTGGGTTAATGGACTATTTCATTAAACAGATTGTAAGCATGCCTTTCTGTTAAAGCAGAGTATAAGCCAGAGAAAGGAGGAAATATTGCACATTAGATGGTGATCAGGAAAGAGCAGGCACTTTTGTTAGCTATTTCCAAGAACAACAGGTGCAAAAAAAAGTCATTTTCTGTAAAATTTTATTTAACTCTCAACATGAACAAAGCTGCATGTAATCAGCTGGCTTAGATGGAGGGAATTACTACAGCAGGATACTTTTATTCCCCAATGTCTTCTCTGCAAATACTCAGTGTTTGCTCTATGCAAATGACTCTGTATGGACGCTGTCCCACCAACAGGGTTATTTTGTTCAGGCCAACATCTACAGGCAAACTACTTCAGCTAGGCTGTGACAAATAGTTTGAGGAGTAAGTGAATTTTCAACACTTGTATTCAACATAATTAACCCACTCAGGCAGTGCTACATTAGATCAACTGAAGTTATTAGATTTGTTATCATTATTAAGTTTATTATAACTAATGGCTTCTGTGAACAAAATTTTTGAAGGGGTTGTGGGTTGATTGGTTGCTTCCAAGACCATTTAATATTCTTTCACGGGGCAAAATTAATGGAAAAATTACTTCAGTATTACTGCTTTCCCTACTAAATGTGTTCTGCTTCTGTCTGAACATCTTTTTGTCGTAGATTTCTAGTGTTCAGAAATGTGCAGTAAGTTTTTGTATATATACCCAGAATTATCCAAAGAAACTGTCTTGTGGGGACTAGTACCTCAAAAAACCCTCAAGGTTTGCTTTTTAATTTCTTTGACTTCTCTTAGTCCAAATTATAGCATTTTACTAGGAGTTTTTGAAAACTGACACTAAAAAACATTTATGATAGCACTTGTGCAATTTCAACGGCAAGTTTTCTAACATACACAGCATTCAATGCACTGTACCAAAACCAAAAGATGAGAACCACCCAACCCATCCACTAAAAATCCTCATAATTTTACAGCCTGATTTAACACTGCTTTGAATTTGACTCAAGTAATAGCATACCCTCAAGTTTTCACCTACTTTCATGTTCAGACTGACTGAAAATTTCAGAATTTTCAGAGTAAGAAATGCATCAAACTTTAACCATCAGTACTGCGTAAATTACTACTTACCACTCCACACTTACCACTGCACACATTGAAACTGAATACTGAGCTTCTTTCCATGCAGAAAATACAAGTGGAGCTTTGCACACAAAGCTCAAAGTTTATCCATCTGAAGGTGAGTATGAAGTAGTTTTGCTTTCTGTGGCCATAAATACATGTTAAAGACTTACAATGAGAAATATAGCTTCCCATTATACAGATTACATATCAGTACTAATAGAGCCAAATAAAAATGTATTTTTTTACAACAGAACAAATATTTTGAAAATTCAAGTGCTTCACATTATGCACCAAACTTTGCTGCACATTCTCGAGGTTTGAATCTCCAGAATTTCATACAGCAGTGTAACTCATACTAATGTGTGAGGAAGAACAGCTAAATCCAAAATGTCTAGGCAAGCGTGACCCAAAAAGTTTGTAGTCTCTCACACTGAGCCGTCTTATCTGCATGTCGCTTACATAACATCACTTACATAACACTTCATAAGCTATGAAAACACAAATTCAATCAACAGCAAAAATTTAACACCTCTATTCTTTATTTCCCATCTTTGTAAATCCCACTTCTCAACTATACTGCCCAAAAATGTAGGCAAACTTGAAAGGAGGAAAAAAAATTCTTAATAGGAATCCCCTTAAGGAACAGGAAGACTGTTATGTTGTCTTAACGTATTAAGCAATTTAAAAGGAAGACAAAAGTTCACTGTCCTCATTTCAGCTGGTATAAAGTTAATTTTCTTCCTAGCAACTGGTACAGTGCTGTGTTTTGGATTGAGCATGAGCATGATGTTGATAACAAACTGATGTTTCAGTTGTTGCCGAGCAGTGCTTACCCTAAGTCAAGGACTTTTCAGTTTCCCTCGCTCTGCCAGTGGACAGCTGTATAAGATGCCACGAGGGAGCATGGCCAGGACAGCTGACCTGAACTGGTCAAAGGGATATTGCCCAGTATATAAACTGGGAAGGCTCAGTCACTGCGCAGGGACAGGCTGGGTGTTGGTCAGTAGGTGCTGAGCAGTGGTTTTGTACATCACTCATCATTCTGGGGTTTTATTACTCTCTGGTTTTATCTTTTTTTGTTACATTTTTGTTGTTGTTTTTGTTATTGTTGCTATTATTATT